>JANBOJ010000002.1:0-228346 GCA_027574685.1 Coemansia erecta
GGCGGCGCGCGCCCGACTCGGCGTTCGCGCAGACCGTGTGGGCGGCGGCGGCCGGCGCGGCAGCCGCGTACGAGGCGCTGGCGGAGGGCGCGGCGGCGGCACGTGCAGCGGTGGCGGCGGCGGCGGCGGCGGCGGGCGCGCAGCAGGGCGCCTGGCTGGTCGAGCAGCACGTGGGGCGGGCGTGCCAGCGCCTGGGCCTGGCGCAGCGCGCGGCGGCGGCGTACGCGCGGTGCGCCGAGATACGCCCCGACGACCCCGCGGCGCTGCTGGGCCTCGGCCTGGCGCGGCTGGCGCTGGGCTGTGCGGCCGACGCCCGGCCGCTGCTCGAGCGCGCGCTCGCCGCAGACGCCCGCTCGGCGCCGGCGCTGGCCGGGCTGGGCGCCGCGCTGCTGGCCGAGACCGGCGACCCGGCGGCGGCCGCGCGGGCCGCCGACCTGCTGCGCCGGGCGCTGGCCGTCGACCCGGCGCACGCGCGTGCGCACCGCGACCTGGGCCGGGCGCTCTGGCGCCAGGGCGGCGCGTGGCGGCGCGACAGGCCGCATGCGTTCGCGAGCTTCCTGCAGGCCGCGCGGCTCGACCCGGCGGACGCCGCGGCCTTCGCCGGGCTGGGCGCGTGGTACCAGGACGTGGCGGGCGACGCGGCGCGCGCCACGCGGTGCCTCGAGAAGAGCGCGGCGCTGGACCTGGCGGCCGACGGCGGGCGCGTGGCCGAGCGGCTGGCGGCGCTGTACGCCGGGGCGGGCGCCGGCGACCGGCTCGAGCGGCTGCTGCTGCGGGCCACGGCACGCGACGCGGCGGGCGCGGCGGCGGCGGACGCGTGGCCGTGGGCGTGGCGCATGCTCGGGCTGCTGCTGCTCCGGCGGGCGGCGGCCGGGGACGCGCAGGGGCTCGGGGCCGAGCGCGCGCTGCGGCGGGCGCTGGCGCTGGACCGCGCCGACGCCGTGGCCTGGCTGGCGCTGGGCGACGCGTACCTGCTCGGCGGCCGCGCCGGCGCCGCAGCACGCGTGGCCGAGCGCGTGGCCGGCCTGCTGCGGCCCGGCGACCCTGCCGCGCACTACCTCGGCGCGCGCGCGCACCTGCAGGCCGGCGACGCCGAGCGCGGCCTGGCCGAGGTCGCCGCGGCGCGGAAGAAGGCAGCCTCCGCGGAGGGCGGCGGCCCGCAGGCCGAGTGGGCCCGCGTGCTGGCGGCGCTGCACGCCCGCGTGCTGTGCGCGTGCGCCGCGCGGCGGCACGCCGCCGGGCTGTTCGGCCGCGCGGCCGACGCGTGCGTGGGCGCGCTGCGCGCCGTGGGCGACGCGGAGCTGCTGCTGCCGCCCGCCGTGCTGTGGGACGTCGTGGCCGTGGCGTGCCTGTGGCTGGCGCGCCTTGGCGCCGCGGCCGCCGGCGCAGACGCGGACCGGGCGGTCGCCGTGCTGGCGGCGCGCGCCGAGCTGGCGTGGCGCGCGGCGGCCGAGCCTGCGTACCTGCGCGACACGCGGCTGGCGGCCTTATCTGCTCCGTCCGACGCGTCCGACGCGGTGTTCGCGCTGGCCGAGCGCGCCGCCATGCTGCGCATCGCCGCGGCCGCGTCGCTTGGCCAGGCCGGCGGCGCGTGGGGCGCGCTGGGGAGCGCGTACCTCTCGCGCCACGCCGCGCAGCACCCGCGGCCGCTCGCGTCGCGCGTGCGCACGCACACGCCCCTGCTGGCGGCCGCCGCACGGTGCGCCCAGGCGGCCGTGCGGCTGTGCGCGCCCGCGGCGCACCGCCTGCAGGGCGCCGTGGCCGCCTGGGCCGGCGACGCCCGCCTGGCGCAGCACGCGTTCATCCTGGCCACGCGCCGCCGCCAGCCGCTCTCCGCCGGCGCCGCCGTGGACGCGTGGGCCGCGCTGGCCGTGCTCTACGCGGCCCACGGCGACGCCGGGCTGGCGCAGATGGCGGCGGCGCGCGCGCTGCTGCTGGACGCCGAGCACCCGGGCGCCCGCCTGGCTGCGGCGCTGGCCGCCGAGCTGCGCGGCGACGCGCGGGCGGCCGACCTGTACGAGGCCTGCGTGCGCCTGCCCGACGCCGCGCGCGCCGTCGCCGACTACGCGTTCGCCCGCCACGTGCTGCGCCAGCTGCAGCGGCAGCGGCAGCGGACGGGGAAAGCTGCCGACGTGAGCGAGGGCCGGCTGGCGCTGGCGGCGTACGCGGCCCACCGCTACGCCGAGCGCGCGCCCGGCGAGCCCCTGGCGCAGCTGCTGCGCGCGCAGCTGCTCGAGCTCTCGGGCCCGGCGCACGCCGAGAGCGCCGCCGCGGCGTACGCGCTGTTCGCCGAGCGCTCGGCGGACGCCACGGCGGCGGCACGGGCGCTGGCCGGCCGCGCAAGGGCGCTGTGCGCTGCCGCGCGCTTCGCCGACGCCGTCGCGGCGTACGAGGCCGCAGAGGCCCGGGGCTGGTCGCCCGATGCGCCTCTGGGCTGCGTGGCCCGCGGCACGGCGCTGTTCTTCGCCGACCGGCTCGAGCCGGCGCTGCAGCAGTTCGAGCAGGCGCTCGCCCTGCTGCCGGCATCCGGAGAGGAGGACCACACTGCGTTGCGCGCCGCCGTGGGGCTGCGCCTGGCGCAGGTGCTGTGGGCCCTGGGCACCGGCGAGCACCGCGCCCTGGCGCGCGACCACCTGGCCGAGGTGTCAGCCGCATCGCAGTACGCGCCGGCGCTGTGCGCCCTGGTGGCCATGGCGGCGCTGCTGGCCGACGGCGACCTTCTGGCGGCGGCATATCCCCGGCTGACCGCCCTACGGCCTGCATACCCGGCGGAGGTGGCGCGCACCGAGGCCCTGGTCGAGTGCCTTCTGGGCAACCCGCGGGCAGCGCACCGCGCCGTGGCCCGCAGCCTGGCGTACGTGCCGGCGCACGTGGGGCTGCGCATACTGGCCGTGCGTGTCTCCCGGTGGGACGCGGACGCAGAGAGGGCTTTGGGCTGCGCCAGGGAGGCCTTGCGCCTGCTTGCTGCGCTGGCGTGCTCGAGGGTGGGCCTGCCTGAGGGCGCGCTGCGTGCGGCTGTCGTGGCGTGCGGCGTTGTGGCGCGGGAGGGCGCGTGTAGGAGCGCGGCGAGGCGCGCCGTGATGCTGTGCCCGTGGGACGCTGGTGTGTGGGCTGGTGCGATCTAATCTGCCCCGCTCGCTGCCTTGATTGCTGCCTGATGAGATGGGTGTGATGCTGCTGCTGCTGCTGCTGCTGCTGGCATTCATCATCACGACATGCAATCTATCTCTGTTCTATCGCGGGACGCTGGCTCTCACTGCTGCGCCTTGTGCACTGTGGATGGCGTAATCTGCAGCATCACATTAGTTAGTCTCTTTATGCCCTCCCCTGAGCTAATGCGCCTGCTTGCTGCATTAGATAGAGATGCAAAACCCAGTCACTTTTTTTTCTATTCTATTCTATTCTTTTTTTTTTCCCTGTTGGGTCACGCTATCCTCGTTTTTTTCCCATCTTTTTTAAAATCTCTTTCTTTTTGTGTTTCCAGCCAACCACAGCGCCCATCGATAATTTCGATATGCACGCAGGCTCATTCGCCTTCTATGCCAATCGCATCACCTGGGGGCGAGACAAGAAAGGCGACCCAGATTTCCTCCCCCTCTTGGCGGAAGAAAGAGGTTCTCGACCTCCACCCCACCCCGCCCCAGGCAAATCCCTCTTGCTGTAAAAATGAAAAAAAAAACCCAACCCAATCAATCTCTTTCGAGCGGGAAACATGGCCAAGAACGAGTGCGAGTGCGAGTGCGAGAGCAAAAACAAGAACAAGAACAAGGACTAGACTAAAGAAATAAAACGAACATCTCGTCGTCACATTAATAAAACAAAAAATGATGCTCACATCCCCCCAGTCAAATCTTTTTTTCTTTCTTTCCTTCTCCCTCTTTCTCTCGTTACCTTTAATTTCTACCCTATTTTTTATTATTGCTGTTGTCGTTGTTGTACCATACCTTGTACTATCCCTCCACTGTCCTCCTCCTCCTTGTTCTTCTCACCCAGTTTGGACCCACGCGAATAGGGGAGAGTGCAGAAAAAGCAAAAGTGTGAATAGCATATATGAACCTACTACATAAAAAAAAACGTGGAAAACCTTAATAAGCTTGTCTATTCTCAAACCCGTCAGCCACACATAATCTATAACCAGCCTGAAGACGCAGTATCGAGCTTGACTAATACATAAGCTATACACTATTACCTCCCGAGGCGTTCGCACACTCCCCAGCCACCATCCCGAACCTCACGAGGAAGTGAATATACCAAGGAAAATACCTCTTGCTCTCTAGCCCTTCACCTTCCTCTCCCCTCTTTTTTATTTCTCTCTCTCTCTCGCTTTATCTTCGCCGCACACAGCTACTCAGTTTTTCCTTTTTTTTCATTCAAATGGACAACCAGCGACTGCTCGTCGACGTGCTGCTGCTGCCCGAGTGCAACATCTACGAGCGCTACCCCGAGCTGGTGCAGCGCGTCGACTATTTCCTGTACAACTGGACCGAGGAGATGTTGGCGCGCACCGAGGCGCTCCTGCGCAAGCAGGCGCGGGCCCTGCAGAGCAGCAGCAGCAGCAGTGCCGACGATGATATCTTTACACACGCGCGGTCGGTCAACATTGCCTGGCGGCAGTTCGCCGTCAGCCGCCTGGCGCTGCCGCCATACCCGCCGGAGCGGATCAACTGGAACAAGGACGCGGACCCGGTGTTCCTCTACGGCCAGATGCCCGCCTTGCGCATGCACGTCCCCTGGTCGTCGCACGCCATCCGGATACAGCCTGGTTCCGGCGGCGGAGGTAATCCGGCGAGTCTGAGCGAGCCGCCGCTGAAGCCCGTGCTGAAGCACACGGACCTGCAGACTTTCCTGACGTCACCGACACTGAGCCCGTTGTCCAGCCCGGCGTTCTCGCCCGCTCACTCGCCGGCCATGTCTATCCGCGAGAGCATGTCCACCAGCTCGTTTGCGTCCGACAATACGCTGGACACGTCGACGCTGCGGCCGCGCCTGCGGTTCAACGACCGGGTCGAGCAGTGCATGGTGGTGTTTGACCAGGAGAAAGAGTATCTGCCCACTGATGCCGAGGACGTCAGCGATAACGATGAGCACGTGCACCACCGGTATGCCTCGTCCTTGGGCAGGAGGAAACCCCGCGCACGCCGGTCACTGGTCATCAAGCTGGCGTCGACGCACCTCAAGGGCGACCACCGCAAGGTGCTCTCGGTGTCTGCGGCGTCGCCCTCGGGCTCGGGCCACTATTTCCACAGCGACGATGAGGACGACTACGACGAGGAGGACCCCTTTGCCGACCTGGCGCTCTACCGCACGGCCACTACCACCACCACCACGTCGTCATCTTCCTCATTGGCTTCTCCACTGGGCGACGGACAGAAGAGCAGCTCGCGGCGCAGCGTCAGCGGGTATGTCCAGGGCTGCGTCGAGAGCGTGGCCGGCCAGGTGCGCAAGTTTGTCTCGTCGACGTACACGGCCGGTCGGCCGTCTTCAGAGTCTCTGTCGTCAGCGTCGTCGTCTAGCACGGTGGTTGCCGATCCGTTTGCCTCGTCGCTGGCCAAGTCCGCTGCCCACGCGGCTTCACCGCCTAACGCCGCTGCGTATTCGCATCAGACTTTGTCAGCCGACGTCGTGCGCGATCCCTTCGCGTCATCGTCATTGTCACTGCGCAACAGTGCGTCTGCCTATTGTCTTTCGTCGCGGAACGCTACAGCTTCATCCGCATCTGCAACTGCATCTGCGAATGCTTCATCACCCGACCATGTGCCGTTTGACGACGAGGACTCGATAATCCAGCAGTTTGAGCGTGAGATGCAAAAGTACAGCTGCAGGGCAGATGGAAACAATACTACGGCTGGCTCTGGTGCATATCTGGCGTCACAGCAGCGCACCGCTTATTCTTCTTCTGCTGCAGCGATGGCAGCGAGGCAGCAGCAGCAGCAGCAGCAGCATGCGAAGCGCTATGACTCGGTGATGGATGACGATGGCGATGACGATGGCCGGTGGGGCGCGAGCGAGTTTGGCATGTACCATGATGGAGCGTCTGACGATGAGTTCGACTACTACGCCAACGAGTATGGCTTTGGCGGCGGCAACAGCAGCGGCGGCGCGTCGTCGTCTCTGGTCACGCCCACGTCGGCGGCCTCGCCGCTGCCGTCGACGGACAGCGGGCCGAGACAGCCAGCGAGAATGCGCAACGAGTCGATTATTGATAGGGCCGAGGACACAATCTTCAACACCGTCGATGCTGTCAAGTGGTGCGCCTCGTTTATTTCCAACTACACGGTTTTCTAGTTTTTTTTTTTATTTATTTCTCTTGTGTGTAAATTTATAATATTTGTTTACCTGACTCTCACAAGTTTATGAAAAGACAAACACGACATGGGCATGTGACCCTCTTCTTGTGCACGTTCGCTCTCGGTTGTAACACTTCTTTGCCAGACGATCGGAATGCTGGAAGTTTCCTGGCCAACTGCTACCCCATCGTCGGGGCACTTGACTCTGTTTTTTTCTTCTTTTGCTGGGGGAATGGAAGGTCACATGCTGACAAACAAAGTCGCGCCACCAAATCGAGATCATCGCCATCGCCATCGCCATCGATAAAGCCTGGGACGAATGCCTGGCTGCCTTTAGCACACCACGCCATTCGCCATTCGCCATTCGCCATTCGATGTCCAGCCGAGCTGAGCGGGCCAGTAGTAACAACACCCGTCCAGATCCTGGCTGCACCAGATCCTCCCGCAAAGCTGATCACAAAATCAGGCTGTAGGCTGTGATCATCACAGGGGAGCAAAAAAAGAAAAAAAATAACGTGACCACACCAAAACTGGCTCACTAAATGTCGCATACACGAGCGCAGCCTCAATTGCTTTGAGAAACCTATCCTGCTACTACAAAGCGCACTCTTCTTTTTTTTTTATTTAACTAATCTCAGGCTACATATATTTCTCGAATTAAATGTCCTGGCTACATGTGCTTGCAGCCGTGGTGTGCGTCGGGGCGCTGGTGCTGCGCGTGCGCGCCGTACTGCCGGTCTTCTCGCGGGGCAGGCAGCCGAGCAGCGCGCGGAGGAAAGGGAAGGCCGCGCGGCAGCCCACAGACAAAACGTTGTGCATAGTACTCGGGTCAGGTAAGGCAAACCAATCCCTTATTTGCCCCTCATATTGAAATAGCAGCAGCAGCAGAGAAAACATTCCTCCCCCTCCTCTTCCTTTGTTCTAACTTTTCTTTACTCCAGGGGACTTCGATAGGCGGACACACGGCCGAGATGGCACGGCTTCTCCAGGGCGTCGACTTTGACCGCTATGCTCGGCGGATGTACGTGGTCGGCGACTCCGACCTCCTGTCGCTCGACCAGATAGGCAGCCTGGAGGCAGCCCGGGACCACGAGGCCGAGCACTACACCGTCTGCCGCATCCCGCGCAGCCGCCACGTCGGCCAGTCCTTCAAGTCGTCGATCGTTAGCTCGCTCTGGACCTTACTCCACGTCTGCCGCGTCATGCTGCAGAACAGCCCAGATGCCGTACTGTGCAACGGCCCGGCGAACTGCGTGCTCGTCGGAATCGTCGCTTTGGTGCCGCGGTTCTGGGGAATCAAACACATCCCCGTGGTGTATGTCGAGTCGTTCGCACGCGTCACGTCACTGTCGCTGTCCGGTCGCATCATGTACTACGTTGCAGACCGCTTCGTGGTCCAGTGGCCCGGGCTGCGCGAAAAGTACCCGCTGGCCGAGTATATCCCGCACCTCGTCTAACATCTATATTCTCTCTTCCTTCTGCATCAACATGTATTTTATATAGCAGGTCTAGTCGCCAGCACAGGCCAGCATAGAATATCTCTCTTTTTTCTAGTAGTGCTTCTTGTGCCGATTCCGAATCTCCCTGACCACGTCCGCCGGGAACGGAGGCACTCCTGGAACAGTTGTGAACGACACCTTGTTGGCAACCTCGGGCACCGTATCAGCCGCGCCGTCCTTCCACTCCTTCTGGTACGACAGATCAATGTTGCGCGGGATCTCAGTACCAGAGCTGACCGAGTACCTGCGTCTCTCCTTAGCCCCCGTGTCCGGGTTATCCACCTTTCCAATCCGCACCTTGGTCGGCTGGTTAGTGCTCGGATCAATAAGCGCCACGTTAGAAACGTGTATCGGCATTTCCTTCTGGATCTTGCCCGACGGCGACTCCTTGGTCTTTGCCACGTTCTTGAACGCCAGCTTGAGCCCGCGCACAAACACAGAGTTGGTCTTGCGCATCACCTCGGTCACCGTGCCCGTCTGGCCGCGGTCTTTGCCTGAAATCACCATTACTTGGTCGCCCCGCGTGATCTTCCACGTCTTCAGCTGCAGGTCCTTGCGCAGCGTCTTGTCCCGCGGCATCGCACGCGTGCTGGTGGCTTTGAGAATCGACCGATGAAGCCGCATTTTTAATAAATAAAAAGTGTGTGTAGAATATAAATGCGAATTTGAATTTGCAGAGAGCGAAAAAAAATGACAGCGCTCAGAGATAAAAACCTGATCGGCCTGATCTGGCATTTTCTAAAGCTTGATCCATATATCACTGGCCTTGAACCGGCATCAAACTTTCTTCTGTGCTTCTTCTCAGTCAAACTATCGCTCAATTCAAATTCAATTAATAATGCTCGCTCGGATCGTGTTGACAAAACGGACACTCACCGCGCGGGGCCTTGCATTCTCAGCAGTACTCCGGTCAGCCGCCGGCGCCGGCCAGGCGACAGAGCAGGCCAAGCGGGCGGTCGTGTCGTCGGCCGCCCCTGGATCGGTTCTCAAGGGATTAAACATCTACAAGGAGGGCAAGGACCCAGTTGCGCTCAAGGACGAGGAGTACCCGGACTGGCTGTGGACACTCCTGGACGAGGTGCCTGAGGCGCAGAAGCCCGAGAAGGAAAGGCAGCGTCTGGAGAGATCCAGGGCTATCAAGGAGGCGAACTTTATGAAGAGCAAGAAGAAGTAAAGGGATAAGGGACCTTGACCTTCAGACATATACCTACTACGCGCGAGGCTTATAGAATATCTCGAACCGATAACAAGTATTAACAAAAACTACAACCTTCTATAAACATGGAGAAAAAAGTGAAAACCTCATCTTTGTTTAGTAACAAAAGGAATTGAACACCCTGAGAGCGCTAGACGGCAAATGCCCGGCCCTTGCCCTTGTCGCGGCGAGGAAGACGTGGCGAGCGGGACCCAGAAGAGCCCCCGCGGCCTGGAGACGCCGTGCCATCCGCCTGCGCAGCAGCGGCAGCAGCTGCCCCCAGCCTTACCCCATGCGACAGCGACGTGTGCAATGTCTGCCGCGAGTACTGCAGGTATTCCGACGGGCTGACCGGCTGCGGGATAGCCGAGATGCCGGCGAAGCTGCTGACCTGTCTCAGCTGCTTCGGAATCGGCGACAGCGTGCGGAACGCAGGAAGCACCGGCGGCATCGACTGGTCAGGCGACGGCAGCGCTGATCCGCCGTACAGATGCGCCACGTTGGGCACCGACTTCTGCCGTGTCGCCTGGCGCGGCGACAGCATGCCGGACCGCACGAGCTCAGCCTCCATCTCGGCATCTGCCGCCATCTCGACCAGCCGGTTCTGGTCGATGAGCGGCCGTGGCTCGCTGTCTGCCGCCGGGTCGTAGCCCTGGTGGGGAACCGCCGATATGCGTCCGTTCCAGCGCGTCTTCTGCTGCAGCGATGACGGTCCAGTGCTGGCAGGCTTACGCAGCCAAGATTTCGACGACGATGCTGTGGCTGGCGGACTAAACACGCTGCCGCTGTCGTAGTCCTCGCCATAGCTGTCTTCGTCAGTCTCCCTGAACGCTCCGCGAGTCTGCGCACTCGGTTTGCCCAATGACAGGCCGCGTCCAGCGAAATCGGCATTGTCCATCGTATGCGCCCTTCGGATCGCCGAGCCAGGCATGCTGGCTGGCTCCTTTCCTGCATTTACGCCGATGCTGATGCTGCTGCTACTGCTGATGCCACCGCTCGAGTTGCTGTATTTGTGGGCGGTATGTCTGGATGTGCGTGCGCTGACGAGCAGCCGATCGTTAAAAGTCATCGAGCCGTCGATTGGCGCCGTGCGCGGGAACGATGACGACGAGACTCGCGGCGTCAGCATCGACGGATGCGTCGACCCGGCGGCGTGCCACAGCATCGGCCCAATGTTGGTCCTCGGGTGCGGCGGGTCCTTAACCATCTGCACGCTCTTTATCCTTCGACAGAGCGCCTTCAGCTCCTGGCACCTCGCACGTGCCGATTCTAGCTCCACCAGCGCCATGTTCTCGAGCGCCTTGCGCACCCCCTGCGTCCGCTCGCGCTCGTAGCGGATCAGCTCGCTGTTGGCCATATCGCAGGCATCAGTGTACTCCTGCTGCGCCAGCTCCAGCTCGCGCCCCGACTGCGCCTCCTGCTCGTTTGCATACTTGACCGACGGCGTATCGCTCGGATACTGCACACGCAGAGAGTTTGCCCGGGATACATCACCCTGGTGCCGCTGCATCGCCTTTTCGTAGAGCACAAGCATCTGCGTCGAGTGATTCATCACATGCTTAACGCCGCCCACCATCGTGCAGAATTCGGTCATGGTGTCTGCAAAGTTGTACTCCTTCCAAATCGACAGCTCCTTTGTGCTCCAGTAGTATGCTTCGGCAGAGTTCTGCAGCAGCACGAGCGAGACCTGCAGTCGATCACGCTCCGTGTCTGTTGTCTCGTTGTCCGCATTGGCCGCAATCATCTCAGGCACCAGCTTATCCCGCGCCGCATAGGCTATCGTATCTGTGTGGAAAGATTTTTCAATAGCCATCGTGGCCTTTATGATGCCTTTGCCAAACTGCTCCTCCTGCGCATGCATGTTTCGCATCGCGACCGCCAGTTCCTGTGCACACTCCTCAGTACGTGTTATGTACTCTCGCCTCTGCTCCTCCTCGTCCTCGTTGTAGTCGTTAATCTCGCCGATCGGTGTGTACACTCTGAATTCCTGCTCGACAGCACCGCCAAAGAGATTCATAAACAGCGACGAGAACGACTGCTTCGAGCTGCCACCTACGTCGTTTTCGGTCATCCGCGGCGAAATAAAGTAGTCAAAAGACCCGCTCTGGCACAGATCTTCGCGACAGCCCACGCGGTTGAGCCATCGCTCAATCCGCGCTCGATGTCGCTCGACATACAGCGTGTCGCTGATCTTCTTTGGCGATGGAATCGAGGGGAATGTCGGAAGTACCTGAAGCCTGAAACTGGTTTCAATCTTTTTCTGTAGCCACTCGCACTGATCCCATGTCCGCTCGATAGTCTTACATACCCGCGACGTACCGCTCTCGTGTGCTGTTCCAGCGGATGCCTTCCCCCTGTTGCTGCTGCTGCTACGACTGTTGCTACTGCTTAATGGTACTGGTATTGTTGATATCGAATGACTCGGTCCGCTGTACTCATCGGAGGGAGATGTGCTCGGTGTCGCCGCTGCGCCTGTGTTGCCGTTTAAAATGACCTACTTTGCATTGCCCAAAAGTGGATAGACAGACAGACAGACAGACAGACAGAAGTCGATGTGATAGATACAGACAGGTTTAGTGCCAAACAAGCAGACTCAGAAAACACGCACACAAACGTGAATATGGCTGGGCTGGCTGCGATTGTCGCCGAATAGCCGGGTCTCTTCTCTCTCTTCTCGACCCCTTTCATATAAGCAAGCAGGAATGCCGTCATGGTCCGAGTTTAAAAATAGACCATGGAGCATAGCTCTAAAACATGCCTAACCCGCCGTTTCCTGTTCTAAATTAAGCAACAGGAAAGTCCTTCTCTGTGCGTTTGATTTCTGCCGACGAGTTTAGCCTTGCTCGTGCAGCACAGCGCTCGGCATCTCAGAACGTCTTACCTCCTCCAGGTATATCGAGAACGCAATCGTTTCCTTGCTGGGCTGTGCCCGAAACACTATGAACCGGTATCGCATTGGCGGCTGCCTCCTCCTGTTTTGTACTCCGCGCTTGGTGTATGCGTTTCCAAATACAGAAAAGGGCTATGCTGTGTTTACGGAAGCGAGAGTATCTAAAAGTGAAACCAGTAGAGAGAGAGAAAGAGCAATTGCTTCGAATTGAGAACTAATTTCAGAGCAAGGAGAAATCGCAAATAACCAACTAAGCGAGGCGGAGGAAACACAAAAAAGAGAGAAAGAGGCGAAACAAATGATCTGCAGCTTGCGCGACCGTGCTGCAGATTGTTTGCGCAAATGGTTTCCAGACCGGAGGGAGCCATCCCCCATCTCCCTCATTTCTACACTGGAAGAAAAAAAGGGCGGCAGAGCACATTCTCAGTGTCAAAGCGCATTTTCATTTACATTGAGGTCATAAAGTCTATTGAATATTGTCAGCCATGTGAACCTAGAACTCTGGAATCGACCCGCTGGCGCTAGCGTCCTCGAGCAGCTGGCGCCGCTTTCTCTCAAACGCCTGCCGGGTGAACCCGTGCCACATATACCCTGTCACAGCGCCGGTCGCTACAGAGAGTATGAAACCCAGAACAAGGTTTTAGCGATAATCCGATGATTACCTTTTCCTCTTCCAAAAGCCTGTTTTGTTTGTTTACAACTTACCAACTGAAGAGAACGCATTCATCTTTGGCTTGAGGCCGAGCGCCTTGCTGCCCAGAAGAGATGCCACAAACAGAGCGCTGAATCCGTACATCAGGCCAAGCTTTCGCGACTCCCAGTTGATTTCCTCGTTGCTCATAATCTAAAGATGACCTGGCGCAATTAGTCAATCTGTGAGCTGCCAAGAATCCGTACATGTGCTCACACCGATCTGTCAACATACCTTTTCCTTCTGTGATGTATCCATGGTTCGGGATAGGAAGTGGCAATTCTGATATTGTTACAGCGAATACAATCCCAGTCTATGGACAATCCAAGGGAAAACTGTATCATAATCGACTTGCATGTGTAGATTCCCGCACAGCGAATAGTATGGGGAATTAAGCAGCGTCGAAAATTGAATACATGTTGATGCTACGATAGAAGCACTATGCCGATGATGCTGGAACACACCAGTATTCATCTAGAAAATAGCTCAGGTATCAGCTGTGCATAATATTGCTCTGGCGAACACGCCGATTATCAGCAATAGCAACGTACTTAGACTGTCAGACCCAGGCCGATGCTTGTAGAGTGTTATCTAAGAACTGCTATCACACCTATCTCGACGGCAACAGAACAGTATAAAGCCTAGATCGGTGGGTCCGCTTCAAACAGGCTACGGCTCCTCAGACGCTTTTTCAAAGCTCCTTTTTTCTTTGACATTTAACCACGACAAGCCTTTCCACAACAATGAAGTTTGCCTACTCTGCCGGTGCTCTCTTTGTCGCTGCCGCCTCGGTTGCCAATGCACAGTTCATTGGAAACCCCAACGTTATCGCTGACTGGTCTGCCCGTCTTCCAAACGAAGGTGCATGGGAGTGGGGCTGGCGCCAGTGCCATAGATACTGCTGGAGCAGATGGAACTACCATAGATGCATGAACGAATGCATGGGAGGATCTGGACGCCATGACTAGCCCTAGCTATAGCCGTCAAGATACCTGCAGAGATATGACCTAGCAGATTCATGCTACCCTGCAGTTATCATTTTCCAATTCTCGTTAATAAACCAAAGTAGCCCGAAACCCACATGTGTGACGTTGCATCACTGTCAAATTATCACTTTTCTTTCTCCGAACGGCTTTTTTTCGTATTTTATTGCCCACTTTAACTTTTGTCCACTGAATAGAAGATAATATAGCTATGAGTACCAGCGCCGTAACATCCCCAAAACGCAAGTACGATATTCTTATCTGGGGTGCAACCAGCTTTACCGGCGAGAGGCTCGTAGAGTATCTGGCAGCAAACGCTCCAGGGGATACGCGCATCGCCATCGGCGGTAGAAACCAGACCAAGCTAGAGGGTGTTCGCGCGAGATTGTCTGCAAAGCATCCATCGGTATCAAGCGCCATCGAAGCCATGGACATCGTTATAGGCGATAGCGCCGATGCAGCACGGATGCATGAGATTGCCGCGCAGACACGGGTGGTCGCATCCACCGTTGGTCCCTACGCGTTATATGGCACCAATCTTATTCGCGCATGCGTCGACGAGATGACCGATTACTGCGACATTACTGGTGAAGTGCCGTGGGTCAAGCAGATGCACTGCGAGCTTAATGACCAGGCAGTTAACAGCAATGTGCACATTGCATCTCTGTGTGGATTCGACTGTATTCCAGCCGATCTTGGGTGCATGATGCTTGCGGAGCATGCACGCGAGCATTTCAAGGAGCCACTGCTCCACGTAAAAGGCTCAATAGTAGGCATCCGCGGCGGGGTCAGCGGCGGGACACTGGCTACAATGAGCAGCCAGATCAGCACTGAAGCAAAGGGCGTTCTATCGTCGCAGATTGCCACACATAAACCATCGACCAGCAACAGCAAGCAATTTAAAAAACGAGGAATAATCCACTATGACAAGACGCTCCAGCGCTGGCAGACATACTGGCTGATGAGCTCGGTGAACTCAGCAACCGCAAACTGGGCCGGAAGTGTTCTTGGATACGGACCAGACTTTGAATACGAGGAGTCAATGTCCACTCGGAGCCTCGTCCACGCGGTAGCGATTGCTCTGGGTCTATTCTATGGACTGATTCTTATGATGTTTAGTGTTACTCGCCGTGCGCTGTACGCTCTCAAAATTATCCCAAAGCCAGGTGAAGGACCTAGCGAGTCGTTTACCCAGAGAGGTTTCTTTTCCTTGCATATGGAGGCATCGACAGACAACCATACGTTCTATGGAAAAGTAGCCGGTAGCAGCGACCCTGGCTATGGCGAAACTATCAAGTACCTGGGCGAAAGCGCACTGTGCCTGGCATTTGATCGTGACGAATCATTCAGGCCAGGTGTATATCCTCCTTCGGTAATCATGGGCAACGCACTGCTTCGCAGACTCCGTAACAAGAACTGCGTGTTCAGAGTATCTGATGAACCAATTCCAGCCATTGAGTCGTCCAAAAAGCATGTTTAATTGGATGAGTTGGTAGAAACACAGGCTTTTGAGGAATTGGACTGATAGTTAACAACTATTAAAAGCATGATTTTTTTGCATTAGAAAACATCTGTTGTAAGGAAATACTGGAGTGTGAAAATGTGTGATTTTATAACTGAATCTAAACTCTGCAGCAGCAATGTCAATCAGAACACAGCAGTGTTGCAGCAAAAAGCTATATTTTTTATTGACGCGATAGCGTCGTTAAATATATTGAGTGGATGTGAGGATTGGATTTGTGGTCGGAGCCTGCTGATCGGAGGATAAACGTTGTAGTGTATCTGTGTGTTTGGTACAGAAAAGCTATGTTTACCATGCTGGTAAGTTTAAATGCTCATCTAGGCAAACTTTGCGTATTTCACTCATGGACACGTCGATTCTCAGCAGATGTGTTTCAGGATTGTCAGACCTGATCTGGTGTTCACAGTGTGTTATCTAAGCATTGCTAGCACGTCTATCCAGACAGCAACAGAATGGAATAAAACCTAGATCGATGAATCCGCTTCGAGATGGCTACGGCTCCTTAGACGCTTTCTTAAAGCTCCTTTTTCAATATACAGCAATCGCAACAGGTCTATCTACAGCAATGAAGTTTGTTTACTCTGTCGGTGCTCTCCTTATTGTTGCCGCCTCGGTTTCAAAGGCGCAGTGCGTTGGACGCCCTAATGGAATTTCTGGCTGGAATGGCCGTCTTCTGAAAGAAGGTGGCTGCGAGTGGAAATGGCGCAATCGCCGTAATCGCTTCTGGGGTCGGTGGAACTACTATAGATGCATGTGTTAATGTGTTGAAGGATTTGGCCGCCATGACTAGCTCCAACTATGCTAATTGAAATACCTACAGTTATATGCTCTGGTTGATCCATGCCACCTGCAGTTCATATTCTATGATTCAGCTTAATAAACATATGTAATCCAGAAAACCACACGTGTGCTGTTGTATCGCCGTCAAACATTCCATTTTCTCTTTCCATCATGGGAGTTCAGAAAAATTAATGCCATGCACTAGATGTGCATATGGCAACTTGCTCTTTCATCACTTGTCCAACACATTGCGGAATTGTAAACTTCGTTTCCATTTACAACACTTGTCTCGCAATATTTTCAACACATTTTTTATTTTTTATTGTGCACTTTAACTTTTAACAACTGAAATTAAGATAGCCATGTGCACTAGTGACGGATCATCCTCAAGACGCAAATACGATATTCTTATCTGGGGCGCAACGAGCTTTACCGGTGAAAAGCTTATAGAGTATCTGGCGGCGAATGCTCCAGAAGATACACGTATCGCCATTGGCGGTAGAAACCTGACCAAACTCGAGGATGTTCGCGTGAGATTGTCTGCAAAGCACCCGCCAGAATCGAGCGTCATCGAAGCCATGGACATAGTCGTAGGCGATAGCGCCGATGCAGCGCGGATGCACGAGGTTGCCGCGCAGACACGAGTCGTCGCATCCACTGTTGGTCCATACGCACGATATGGCACCAATCTTGTTCACGCATGCGTCGACGAGATGACTGACTACTGCGACATTACTGGCGAAGTGCCGTGGGTCAAGCAGATGCACAGCGAGCTCAATGACCAGGCGGTTAACAGCAGTGTACATATTGCATCTCTGTGTGGATTCGATTGCATTCCAGCAGATCTTGGGTGTATGATGCTCGCAGAGCATGCACATGAAAAATTCAAGGAACCGCTGCTCCACGTGAAAGGCTCAGTAGTGGATATCCGTACTGGAATAAGCGGCGGATCAATAGCTTCAATAAGCGATCAGATTGGTGCTGAGGTAAAGGATGTGCTGACGTCTCTGACTGCCAGTCGTAAGCCATCAACTGATAACGGCAAGAAAATTGAAAAGCGTGGGATGATTCACTACGACAAGACACTCCAGCGCTGGCAGACGTTTTGGATGATGGCTTCAGTAAACTCAGCAACTGCAAACTGGGCTGGACACGTTCTGGAATACGGACCAGACTTTGAGTATGAAGAGTCAATGTCCACTCAGAGTCTTTTCCACGCGGTAGCAATTGCTTTGGGTCTGTTCTACGGGACATTCCTCATGATGTTTAACCTTACCTACACTGTGATGTATGCGCTCAAAGTCTTTCCAAAGCCTGGTGAAGGCCCTAGCGAGTCGTTTATCCAGAGTGGTTTCTTCTCTTTGCACCTTGAGGCTTCGACTGAAAACCACACGTTCTACGGAAAAGTAACCTGCAGCAGCGATCCCGGATATGGCGAGACGATCAAGTACCTCGGCGAAAGTGCACTGTGTCTAGCATTCGACCGCGACGGATCATTCCGACCGGGTGTCTACCCGCCTTCGGTGATTATGGGGAAGGCGTTGCTTCGCAGGCTCCGTAATAAAGACTGCGTGTTCAGAGTGTCCGATGAGCCGATTCCAGACACTGAGTCATCCAAAAAGCACATATAATAAACGGATATGACCCAAAGTCCGAATGCGTGGCGTTACACTACCACTAGGCTTTTATTTTGCCTTCTCTCTCACTCCAATCCCCAAAAAGCGATGACATACACATGTGGCATGTGGATGTGTGAGAACCAGAGAGTTCTTACTTTTGCTATTCTATTTCAACATCCTGGTATATAAAACACATTAGCTTCACTTATAACATTTACCTCGTTATATTCTCGTTACAGATTTTTTTGTATTTTATCGCACACTCTAGCCTTCCAAGCTTGAAAAAGATAGCTATGAGTACCAGCGCCGTAACACCCCCAAAACGCAAGTACGATATTCTTATCTGGGGTGCAACCAGCTTTACCGGCGAGAGGCTCGTAGAGTATCTGGCGGCGAATGCTCCAGGGGATACGCGCATCGCCATCGGCGGTAGAAACCAGACCAAGCTAGAGGGTGTTCGCGCGAGATTGTCTGCAAAGCACCTGTCGGTATCAAGCGCCATCGAAGCCATGGACATCGTTATAGGCGACAGCGCTGATGCAGCCCGGATGCATGAGATTGCTTCGCAGACACGGGTCGTCGCATCCACCGTTGGTCCATACGCACGATATGGCACCAATCTTGTTCACGCATGCGTCGACGAGATGACCGATTACTGCGACATTACTGGCGAAGTCCCGTGGGTCAAACAAATGCACAACGAGCTTAATGGCCAGGCGGTTAATAACAATGTGCACATTGCATCTCTGTGTGGATTCGACTGTATTCCAGCCGATCTTGGGTGCATGATGCTTGCGGAGCATGCACGCGAGCATTTCAAGAAGCCGCTGCTCCACGTAAAGGGCTCGATAGTAGGTATCCGTACTGGATTCAGCGGTGGGACACTGGCCACAATCGGCGAACAGGTTAGTGCCGAGGCAAAGGGTGTGCTATCGTCGTTGATTGCTAGTCATATGTCATTGACTGGTGCCGGCAAGCAATTTCAAAAGCGTGGGATGATTCACTACGACAAGACACTCCAGCGCTGGCAGACATACTGGCTGATGAGTTCAGTCAACTCAGCAACTGCAGATTGGGCCGGAAGCGTTCTTGAATACGGACCAGACTTTGAATACGAGGAGTCAATGTCTACCCGGGGACTCATCCATGCCGTGGCAATTGCTCTGAGTCTCATCTACGTAGCTATTCTCGCAATGTTTGGCTTTACCTTCAGTGCGCTGTATGCGCTCAAAATCTTTCCAAAGCCGGGCGAAGGTCCTAGCGAGTCGTTTATTCAGAGTGGCTTCTTCTCCTTGCGCCTTGAGGCGTCAACTGAAAACCATACGTTCTACGGAAAGGTGGCTGGTGGCAGTGAGCCTGGGTATGGTGAGACGATCAAGTACCTGGGAGAAAGTGCGCTGTGTCTGGCATTTGATCGTGACGAATCATTCAGGCCAGGTGTATATCCTCCTTCGGTAATCATGGGCAACGCACTGCTTCGCAGACTCCGTAACAAGGACTGCGTGTTCAAAGTGTCCGATGAGCCTATCCCATCCGCCAAATCGTCTAAAAAGCGCGTTTAATGAGATATCTTCAAAACAACCGAGAGACCATGCTTGACCGCGCAAGCTTAACAGCAAATATGCTTAATGACACGGCAGTTGCCAGCGAACACCATGTCCAGAGCCGAGAGCTGCGCCGTAGCGCCAGTTCGCTAGCCGTTTGCCTGGTGAGTCTTTTGTGTTCGTCCAATATATCGTTGTGTGCATGCTCAATCTCCAGCACGAGACAGCGATGGTCGGATACAGCAAAGCTGCGGTTCTCCATCCAGTGCTTGAGCACCTTCATCTGGCGCACGAATGCCCAGTCGGCCTTGGCCGTCATCAGGCCGGCGTGGTTAGAGATTGTAATGTCTTTGACTGCATCAAACGGCTCCCACCACCCGGGATTGACTGCCGCACGCAGATCCTTGGTCGAAAATCGCAGCTCTGGCGGCAGGCCCTCGTCTTCCAAGCGCCGGTTGATACTGCCGTCCTCCGGGTACCACGACAGCATATACTTTATCCACCACTCGGCCTCGGTCATCCCAAGGGTGCGGAAACGGTGCCATCCATGCGCATATTTTGGCGAAAGGCGGGCAAGCGAATGGGCAAACGTGTTAAAGTCGCCGAATATGATTTGATGCGGGAACGCGTCGACTGACTCTCTGCTGTCCTGCAGCAGATCGCACAGCTGACCGGCTCTGCCAGTGATTCCGGTGAAGCATTCAAAATGCGCGCTGTATGCCAGAATGGGCGGGCCCTTGGGCACGGCGACCTCGGCTACAAGCGTACATCTGCGTCCCAGCCGCGGCTCGCCAAGCAGTGAGCCATCCCGGGGCCAGTTGAACGGCTGGTGCTCGTGTTCGACAATCCGGAACCGCATGTCGTATTTGGAATATATCGCGTTACCATGCAAGCCACCGCCCTGCTGGGCAGCAGTGCGGCACGGACTTGCGAGTTCCTGGAACTCGATGGCGATGCCGCCGTTGAGCCCGAGCCGCTCGGCGATAAGCTGGCCGTGGTTTGTGTTGCCGCTGCGCTGGTTGCATATGTCGATTTCTTGCAGACACAGGATGTCTGCGTCCAGTCTCTCTAGCGTCTCGATAACTGCGTCGAGCTGGTAGCCGCGCTCTATATTCCACTGGACCACGCGCAGTGGGCGTGGGATTGTTGATGTATGTGTTGCACCGGCTATTTCACTGGCTGCACCTGGTGCAGCTGGGCGACAGTCGTACTCGATAATCTGACCCGGAAGAGCCAGCTCCATAGTTCCAGCGTGTAAAATATAAGAAAATATCGTGGGGAAGCAAGGCGAGACAGTCACGTCGTCCCTGCTCCCCTCTGCCACTGCCTTCCTCCAGAAAATGCGCTGGACCAATCATCAGATTCCATCTTTTATGCCAGCTCGCCCTGGTTACAGCGGACCAAGCCGCTGAGTTTGTTGTCTCTCTCTTCGCGCCTTTCAGCATTTCCACATTTGTCTTCTCTTGAATCTCTAGCTCTACCGCCGAGTTCACCTTCACTTGCTGACGGCTATCGCAAATCAACCTCGAGCCAATCTGAATTGCCTAGATGAACGGTCATCCGCCCCCGCCGCCTCCGCCGCCGCAGAATCCCCAGGGCGGAACTGCACGCACAGGGACGCCTCCGGTTGGCTTTGGACCAGGGTCGTCGCCGCTCGCCCAGGTGCGGCCGCAGCCGATTTCGCGTACAAGCACGCCTAGTAACGCTGCGTCTCACTCTGCGGCAGGCGTGTCGCCGGCACAAAGCGACGGTGTTGCAGCTGGTGTGACCCGGTCGCCGTTTGCCGGCCAGCCCGCGCCGTTCCGGCAGTCTCCTGGGCCGGTGCCGCCGCAGGGAACGCCGCCAGGCCCTCGCACTCCACGTCCTCAGCAGCAGCAACAGCAGCAGATGTCGCCTATGAACACTGCTCCTCGCGTGACCTCGCCGCTCGCTCGCACGACTGCTATGAGCCCTTCACAAATTACTGGCACTCCTCCGATGGCTGGCTTTGCCACGCCGCCGCGGCCTATGGGGTATCCTCCACAAAACACGCCTCCGGCTCCGCCGCAGCAATATCAGCAGGGTCAGCAAGGACACTGGCCACCGCAGAACCAGCAGATGCCGCCACAGCAGCCAAACTACGGCCAGCCGATGGCCCCTCCCCAGGGCTACCCCCAGCAAGTCGCCGGTCTTCCGCCCAGCCTCGGATCGCCGCCTCCGCCTGCTTCTCAGGCTGGTGCTAGCGGTATTGGTGGCGGTGTATCTGTGCCAGCGCCATCACAGTCAGCAGCATCTGCACGCCGTCGTCATTACCCAGACCAGATTACTCCCGCAGCATACCAGCCTCAGCAGATGCCACCCGCTCCCCTTCAGCAACAGCAGCAGCAGCCACAGCAGTATCCTCAGCAGCCTGTACAGCAGTTTGGCCAGGTGCCACAGTTTGGCGGTGCACCTCAGCAGCAACAGCAACAACAACAGCAGCCACCAGTTGATCCTGCCTCTGGTCAAGGCGGCGGCTTTTTCGTTCCTGGAGCTGCCCAGGCGCCGGTACCTCCCACGTCGGCTGCTCAGGGAGGCATGGTTCCTGGCTACCCAGCTCAACCTGTATCTCAGGCACCTGGATATCCGCCCCAGCAGGCGCAGATGGACGCTGTTTCGCAGCAGTTCTCAAACATGGGAGTTGGCTCGAACGCGCAAGAGTACCAGATTGCACTGCTCAGTGGGAAGCCCGTGATGGCTGCGCTGGACGAGCAACCACCTGTTATTAAGCTGCCTCCCAACGCGACATGTGTGCCTTCGCCGAATGCAATCTGCCCTCCGCAACACAAGCGCTCGACGCTTAACGCTGTGCCAAAAACCGACAAGCTGCTTAAGAAGACCAAGCTGCCCTTTGGTCTGGTTATCACGCCGTTCAAGACACAAGACCCTGGCGAGGAGCCGATCCCTATTGTGTCCGAGATTGTCCGCTGCCGCCGCTGCCGCACATACATCAACCCGTTTGTGCAGTTTGTGGAGGGTGGCCGCAGGTGGAAGTGTAACATGTGCAGCCTGAGCAACGATGTTCCGCTGCAGTTTGACTATGACTCGGCTACACAGACCCAGAAGAATCGCTGGATACGCCCTGATCTCAACTACTCGGTCGTTGAGTTTATTGCACCTCTCGAGTATATGGTTCGCCCGCCCATGCCGCCGGTCTATGTGTTTATCATCGATGTCTCGTACGCATCGGTACAGCTTGGTGCGCCTGGTGTTATCGGCAAGACGATCCTGTCAGCCCTCGACCGGATCCCCAATGTTGACAATCGTGCCAAGGTGGCATTTATCGCCGTCGATGCGTCCCTGCATTTCTTCCAGGTGCGCCCTAATAGCACCGAGCCTCAGCAGCTTGTCATCTCGGACCTCGAGGAGATCTTTTTGCCTTCGCCGACAGACCTTCTGCTTAACCTGCACGAGTGCCGCGAGGGGATCGAGTGCTTGCTTTCGCGGATGGAGAGCATGTTCAAGTCCAACCACTCTGTTGGAAACGCTCTGTCTCCAGCCATTCAGGCTGCACAAAAGATGCTCGGCACGCTCGGAGGCAAGATCGTCGTTCTGCAGGCCTCGCTGCCGACAATTGGCGAAGGCAAGATCGAGCCACGTCCGGAGGGCAAGGACCTGGGCACTCCGCGCGAGTCGGAGCTGCTCCGTCCGCAGAACAACTGGTACAAGTCACTTGCCGCCGACTGCTCGCGCATTCAGATCGCATTCGACACTGTGTTTATCGGCCAGCAGCCGATGGATGTTGCCACCGTCTCGTGCCTCGCGCATTACACTGGTGGCTCTGTGTTCCACTACCCGTCCTTTATGGCCACACGCAAGCCCGAGGTCGAGCGGTTCACCCACGAGTTCTCGAATCACCTTGCGGCCCATGTCGGTCTTGAAGCGGTGCTGCGCATCCGCGCGTCAAAGGGCCTGCGTATGGCCTCGTACTATGGAAACTTCTTCCTGCGCTCGCTCGATCTGCTTGCACTGCCCAACGTGACGCCGAACCACAGCTACGCAGTGGATGTCGAGATTGACGAGACCATCACCAGCCCGATGGTCTATTTCCAGACTGCGCTTCTGCATACGAGCTCCACGGGCGAGCGGCGCATCCGTGTATCGACGCTTGCTCTGCCGACAACCGAAAACATCCACACTGTTTTCCACCATGCTGACCAGATTGCCATTGCTTCGCTCATGTCGAAAAAAGCTGTTGATCGTGCAGTCGAGGCTAAGCTCGAAGATGCCCGCGACGCACTCCAGTACAAGACGCTCGAGATCATTGGTGCGTTCAAGACTGAGTGCACGCAGTCGTCGTCTGGAGCAACGACTCAGCTCCAGATTCCACGTGCGCTCCAGCTGCTTCCATTCCTTACGTTGGCCAGTCTGAAGCACACCTCGCTCCGCAGCGGAAACAACATCCCCCCTGCGCTGCGTGTGGCCTCGATAAACAACATTTTGACCCTTCCTGCCGAGCAGGGCGTGCAGCCCTACACTGTTGCACGGATGTACTCTCTGCATGACCTTCCTCCTCAGGCTGGGTATGCCGACGAGAACACCGGTATTATCGAGCTGCCGCCCCGTCTGGGGCTTTCGGCTGATATACTTTCGCCATATGGTGTCTTCCTTCTCCACAACGGCTGCGACTCGTTCCTGTGGATCGGCCGCGATGCCAGCCCTGCGCTATGCAAGAGCCTCCTCGATGTCCAGGATGTGCGTATGATCCCGAACGGCGTGATTGCATTCCCCGACTTTAGCAACGGCGCTGATTCCCCTGCTCAGGGCTTTGAGCTCAACTTCCAGGTCAACGGAATCATGCGGCGCCTGAACCAGCTCTGCCACAATCTGTGGAAGCCGGTCACCTATATTTGCAAAGAGGACGGCGACCCGATGCTCCGTATGACAATGACCCAGTGGCTGTCTGAGGATATGGATACCAGCGCACCCAGCTACCAGCAGTTCCTCAACCAGCTGCGCGACAAGATCAACCGCGGCAACTTCTAAAGAGCTACATAAGTTGAGATTTCATAATAATAATAATAATAATAAGCCTGAAAGCATCCTAAAGTGCAACTCTGCCTTCTAGCGGATACGATATGGCGCTGTCGTGTTTGTCCATGCCGTGATCCAGTCGAGCACCTCCACATACCACCGCACCGAGTTGCCAGGCTTGTTGATCCAGTGGTCCTCGTCGTTAAAGTACACAAGGCGCGACGGGATTCCCCGACGCCGGAGCATAGCCCAGGCACCAAGCGACTCGGTAACCGGGATCCTAAAGTCCTTTTCGCCCTGGACATAAAGGGTCGGCGTCTTGAAGTTTGCCGCAAAGCGCTCTGGGTTGTTCTCCTCGAGGATTGCGCGACCGGCGGTTTCCCATGGCTTTCCGAGATCGTGCTCTGGGAACCACAGCTCGTCTGTTCCGTAGTAGCCGGAGATAGTGTTAAATTTGCCATCGTGGGCAACAAAGGCCTTGAACCTGTCTGTGTGTCCGTTGAGCCAGTTGACCATGTAGCCGCCATAGGATCCACCAAGGGCAACCATGCGGGACGTATCGACAAAGCTGAACTTGCTCGACACATAGTCGATACCGCGCATCAGATCGACATACGGGTAGTCGCCCCACTTGTGTCTGATCGAATCTGTGAAGTTTTGGCCGTAGCCCGACGACCCGTGGAAGTTGATCACGACGGTGACAAAGCCGGCATTGGCGTACATGTTTGGATTCCACTGCGCGTGACTGAACCCCTGGACGCTGCCCTGCTGCGGTCCGCCATGGATCAGAAGAGCCAACGGGTATGTCTTGCGACGACTGAAGTTGAACGGCCGCAGCAGCCAGCCGTGGACCTTGTCGCTACGAGCGCCGGTAAAGTAAAAGTCCTCGGCTGGACACAGCCGCACGTCCTTGAGAAGCTCCTTGTTGACGTTGGTAAGTTGTTTTGTCTTGCAGCTGGGAACTTCGAGCAGGTGGATGTCGCCTGGCTGGTCTTGCGAGCTATGCGTCAGAAGCATCCGGCTTTCGTCGATGGGTCGTACTGTGCCGGCAGCACCTGTCGATGTCAGCTCCTCGCGCTTTCCTGTAGCCACGTCGATGGAATAGACCAGGTTGCGGCCCTTGTCTCCTGTAACTGCATAGATGTGCTTGTCGTCTTTGGACCACACCAGCGAGTGCGGAGACAAATCCCAGTCGTAGGATATAGCCACAGTCTCGCGAGCAGCAATGGTGTGGATGTAGATGCGGTTGATATCCGACTCATACCCCGGTGTTTCCATCTGCAGCCAAGCGAGTCGCTTGCCATCCGACGAGAATACCGGCCCGCTGGCCATGCCGTTGATTCGCGGAGTAAGAAGACGTGGCCTGGAAAGCCCCGAGGTGGACACAAGGAAGACGGAGACGTTGGTCGACCAGGTCATATTGCTAATCGGCGGACGCGAGACAAATGCAATGTTATCTCCGGAAGGCGAGATTGTATAGTCGTCGACGCACCATCTGATCAGTGGGTCTGGGCACTTGGGGAGCTTGGACGACAGGTCAATCTCGTCGCCAAGTTTCCATATTGACGATTTGGAGGAGCGCTCGAGCGGCATGACAAATACGCTAGGCTTTTCGGGCGTCGACCATTCGTTCCAGTGCCTGGCCCACAGATTATCGTAGACTTGAGCCGAGTCAAACCTGCGTTCTTCGCCGCGCTTCATGTATGCGCTGTCCTTCATCGTCGTATTGGGGAACACGGACGCCATAAAGGAAAGGAGATTGCCGTTTGCGCGGAAGGCAACGTTGCTGATTGGAACTGGCGGATTGAAGACCAGCTCGGGGCTACCGTCGGGACCAAGGTTCTGCTTGTACAGCGCACCGCGGCGGAGGAATCCGAAATTCTCGTCGTCAAACCAAATTGGATTTGACGAGACCATGCCTGGACTGTCCTCTGTTAGTCGAGTTATATTGCCGGTCCCGATATCGAGGTAGCTCAGATAGGCAGCCGATTTGTTAATGTCGGGACTGTAGTACGATGTTACAAACAGAGCTCCATTTTTGTTTGGCGAGATGACTGGCGATCCGACGCGGCGAAGCGAATGGAACAGCTTGATGTCAAGCGGGCGGTTGCCAGACCCTGTGCTACTATCGCTGGTATTGCTGCTCTGCGCAAAACAGCAGCCGACCCAAAGACACAGTGCCAGACCAGTAAGTTGTACCAAATGTGTAATACCAGCGCACTGCATACTGTGTTGTGTTGAATAGTTGCTGTTTGAAAAATGTCTTCAAGATGGAGAAGATGAAGAAGAAAAAAAGACGGCGGCAGCAATCGTTCAGCAACATATCTAAGGTGCGGTGCCTATTTTGCTTCATATTATCTGACGGCAGCAACTAACCGAGATATTCCCATTGTAATATTGTGAGAATCGGTGTGGAGTACAGGTTCTGAATCCCAGCAAAAGAAAGCCGAGATGAATAACTGTGGAGAAACGTAACGACAATTGCCGCGGGAACAAGCCCCGATTGTGTCGTCACCTTGCACTCGGCATTTGATTCTTGATCAAGGGCTCAAATTGATTCATCTGCAGAAGTATTTTTAAATCAGCACATTCCTTTGTTTCGCAATCTTTTCCCCTTCTCTTCTCTTCAACATTTCTCTTATTTTGCATCTATAGTAAACATATTCCAGTCCCTCCATTCTAACCTACTTGTAAACTCCGCCAGTATTCTGTTTTAAAATGTCGGATACTGTGACTGCTGACGCCGGGAGCCAGGCTGCCGCTCCTCACTACCTTTCCAAGCAACCCACAGGATACCCCGATGTCGATATGTGCAGACAGCGCCTGGCGCGCAATCAGTACAATGGAGACGCGTGGTTTAGCCTTCTGCGCGCCGTCAAGAGCACAGGCAATGACAAGCTTATCTATGACTCTTTTGATGATGCTATAAAACAATACCCGACATCCTCTCAGTTTCTTGCAAAGTTTGCCGAGTTTGAGCTCTCGCGTGGAAAGAATGCGAGTGCAGAAGCTGTATTCAATAACAATCTGTTCAATGTGCCCTCGCTTGAGCTCTGGCAGTGCTATCTCAATTACGTTCTAAAGTCAAATGCGAATGCACATGGTGTGGTGGAAAGTCATGATGGCAGAGCAACTGTAACCGACTGCTACAAGCTTGTGCTGGATAACGTTGGCCTTGACCGGGAGGCAGGGGGAATATGGATGGACTATATCAACTTTCTGAGCACGATGCAGGTAAGGGTCGCTGGGAATGATCATTGTTCCGGATTTGTAAAACGAGGCTTATATAGAGCGGATTCGAGAGCGAGAGGGAAAATGGTCGAAATTGGGTGTATTCTATGACATGCAATTACTGATATAGCCAACAAAGGTGCCGAGAGTATCGTTTTGTGTTGCACATTTAGACTTCGGCGCCCTATGAAGAGCATCAAAAAACCAAACTGCTGCGCGAAACCTACCAGGCCGCAGTTGTTATTCCGATGGCCAAGGTCGAGGAGATCTGGAAGCAATATGATGCATTTGAGAACAGAATAGATCGCGCCACAGTCAAACAGATGCTGTCGAAGCTGTCGCCCCTGTACATGGCTGCTCGTGCGGCGTATCGCGAAACGAGCAAGACCTGGGATTCGATCCGACGCACGCAGCCGCCGCGCAATCTGCCGGTACCGCCTGAATGGTCTCTTCGCGAAGTCGAGTTTCTCGATTCGTGGAGAAAGTACCTTGGATGGGAGCTGTCGAATCCGCTGCACCTTGAAGACCCGGTACTTCTCCACCGCCGGATCGTATATGCCTATAATCAGGCGTGCATGGCTCTTAGGTTCTATCCGGAGATCTGGATCGAGTTTGCCAACTATCTGCAGTCACGTGAACTAACGAACGAGGCAATTGAAAAGCTGCAGATGGCGAGCAAGGTGATCCCGTCCAGCCTTGCGGTACAGTTTGCTTATGCTGAAATGGCCGAGAGGCACAGGCTGCCTGATGTCAGTAAGCAGGTCTATACGCAGGTCATCAGTCTGACACGCAGCGATATCGATCGCACGAGTCAGCGCTACACCCGCAGGCTCGAAAAGCTGAACAAGCAGCTTACCGAACCTGCTGCCTCAAAGAACCCTGCCAATACCGATGCGGATGGTATGCAGGGCTTTGCTGAGGATGATGGCGAGATTAGTGAGCTTTCTGAGGATTCTGAAAGTGGCAACAGCTCCAACTACAACAGCGATGGCTACGCAAGCGACGCTTCAGACATGGATGTCGTCGGATCTGGCGGCCACGAACAGACCTCGCAGTCAAAGAAGGCACTCAAGATGCTCAAAAGACGCATTGCCAAGACCAAATCGCGCATGGAGCGTCGTCTGAAGGAAAAGCGCGAGACGTACACGCTATCGTGGATTATGTATCTGCGCTATGCTCAGAGAAGCGAGGGAATCGAGTCTGTCCGCCAGCTCCTTCGCAAGATCCGAGCTGAACCAGCAGGATATATCACATACCATGTGTATGTAGCGGTGGCTCTAATGGAGTACCATATTGCCAAGAGACCTGTAATTGCCGGGAAGCTGTTTGAGCTATGTGCAAAGACCTACTCGGACCAGCCCGAGTTCATCAGCAAGTATATGGATTTCCTGATCAATTCAGGCGACGATACCAACGCGCGGGCGCTGTTCGAGCGCTTCCAAAGCACGTCTATCGGTGACTCGCGTCACATGTGGCTAGTTGCATCCGATTTTGAGTACAACTATGGCGACATGAATGCGATCGCAAAGCTGGACAAGCGATTCATCGACAAGTTTGACCACGAGACGCTGCTCACTAGGATGGCAGCGCGCTACAGCTACATGGATGTCAATGGCGTAGCCATCAACGAGTTTGGGCTCCCCCATCGCAAGGACATTCGAGGCGGGCTCTCGCTGGGCGATAGCGATGGCCGTCGTATGGCGGGCTCGCATGATGGTCACGACCTGGGTGCGCTTGGCAATGTCTCCTTGAGGGACGATACCCCTCTCTCAGCTGGCGGGCTCGGTGTATCTGTTGGTTCGGTGGCTGGCCGCGGCACGGACAAGGCGCAGCTTCTAGCTCCCGTCAACCCCAATCGCTATACAAAGCTCTCTGTTGCCAATCTTGAGGAGTACAACCCGGTTATCGAGGCGTATACTCCTGCAGAGTTTACCCAGCAGTATGTGACGACGCCGATGTCTGGGAGCTATGGAAGGCCCGAGTCTCGGGAGCCAATTACACCACTTAGTGTCAGGCCGCATGTACAGTTACTTGAGCAGGGCGACATTCTGAGCTACATAGCGGCATCGGTCGCTGCACCTGACACAACCGAGTTAGATAACCAGCCTCTTAACGTCGACGCGCTGCTAGACACCATTATGCAGCAGGATATCTCAGCGCCTCGCATTACGTCCAGTTACCGGCCGTTAGCCTACATGCCATGGCTTAATCGCAACGAACCAGCCCATAGGCAGCACCACAACCAGCCATATGGCGGAGGAGGTGGCGGCTCCTACGGGCGCGACAGGTCCTCGACCCGCCAGTACCCGCCACGCAGCAGAAGCCGCGGCCGCAGAGACAGCACAGAGGCTGAGGGCTACCGCGGCAACAGTGCCCGCGGCAGCAACGGCGGATCTAGCCACTATGGCAACCGCCATGCGCCATATGCGCGCAGCAACAGCCGTCCGTCATACAGAAGCAACAGCTCGAGAGGCAACGAACGCAGCAGCCACCGCTAGGGCGTTTGTTTTGATTTTACTGCTTCGTAACAAAAATTAACATAAACAAAGTTTTGATCACATGCTGATCTGATCTCCCCACTTTCAATCACCATCACGGAAAACGGGTTCGATGAGGGCGTTGCTAAATTTACGCGGTCTGGCTTGTTTCCTTGCCTGTGCTCTAGTTGTAAATTATATGCTATTAATTGCCACCCTTGTATAAACCACACCTCTTGTAATTTCACTACCAGCTCGCGTATTCCCGGACGACACAGACGCCATATCGCGCTTTGTTGGCTTCTAAGCGTTTGTTATTTCTTTCGCGTGACCTAGCCATTGAAATTACCATTTATACAAAACAGACGGACGCGTCAAGCCCTTAGCTGGCACACATACGACTTGTTAAACGGCATTTTTATTTGCATCACGCGTGTATATACCTCCGACGCCCTTGTTTTTTTATATCCTCGATATAAGCAGCACAGCCACCTCGAATGTTAAGAGCAAGGGCATCGCCGGTGGTGCACGAGCAGCCGCAGCTGCCATTGCAACCACAGGTCAACAGCGACGTATTTATTGGTCCCGACGGCGTTGCGATTCAGGGCATACTGACGAAGGTGCACAGAGAGATGACTGTCGAGGAGTATCAGATCGTTTCGTTTCTGGGAAGAGTATGTTTAACCATTGGTTATCGACAGCTGGTGATGCGTGGGCTATATGCTCAAGTTATATCATCCTACTTACTGATTTACCTTGTGTTGCTATGTGTTACTGTAGGGTGCATTTGGACGGTGTTACGAAGTGAAGAAGCTGCGGCATCCAGACTCAAAAAGCTACGCCTGCAAAATCCTTGACAAGACCAACTTCACATCAGAAAAGATTATTGACCGTGTCAAGTACGAGATGAGGGTCATGCGGCTACTACCGAAGCACGAGAGCGTTGTCGAGTTCTTTGACCTGTTTGAGGACCGGATGCATCTGTATATACTGATGGAAAAGTGCACTAGCAAGACCCTGCACGACTTGCTGCAGCGGCGGAAGCGGTTGACCGAGTTCGAGGCGTGCTACTACATGAGCCAGCTTGCGAGTGGAATTGCAGCCCTACATAGCGTCGGTATTGTCCACCGCGATATCAAGCACAGCAACCTGCTGCTGGACAGCGGGAACCGCATCAAGATTGCAGATTTCGGGTTATCGACAATTGTAGCTACAGAGACCGACCGCAAGCTATCGTTTCTAGGGACACCAAATTTCCTTGCGCCGGAGCTAGTCAACAGAGGAGGACATAGTTTTGGCGTTGACGTATGGGCTGCCGGCATTCTTCTGTTTGTTATACTTTATGGCAGGCCTCCGTTCAGCGTTCAGCGCACGAGTAGCGAGGGCAATATGAAGCAGCTCTACCGCCGGATCACGTCTGAGGATATTCTGTTTCCTCCGGAGCCACATGTCACAGGAGCTGTCCAGAACCTAATCCGCAGTCTATGCTGCAGGGATGAAGAGGGCCGCACTCGAGCCGAAGATATCTGCTCAGACACGTGGTTCAGTATATACAGCACAAACGGTCTACCGAGCTACATGCCACAAGATATATTTTTGCGGCCGATCGGTAGCATGAAGGAGTTCCGCATGCTGACGGGTGAAGTTGCTGTATCAGACATGTCCAAATCAGAGATGCTGCTCTCTGGTCGTCAGACACCTTCGTCGGCGTCTGTTGCCCAGAAAATGTTATTCAAAAGCACGGCGTCGGTGCATCGGCGACCTCTTGAGCCTATCTCCGAGAATGGCAACCGAACGACAATGTCAAGCTCGAATGCAAAAGTGGTTCCAACACCAGCGCAAGCAGCAGCCCAGTCTGGCAGAAATCTGCTTGCGTCGCTTCGTTCGAGTATACAGGCACGGGCAAGCCAAGTGCCTCAGGACAAGGAGAACAATTCGGATAGATCGCGAACCACATCAGGGCATGCCCCGCAAGATGCTGCCTCGTCACACGGGTACGCATTGCGGTCTCGTAACGGGAGACCCGACACTTACAGCAATGGCACCACTCGTCCCACCCCGCTCTCAAAAAACACGAGCCAGCTTCCTTCAGCGCCAGCTTCTGAAAAATCGATAGCATCTGGCCTTTCTAGTCGCATGCGGACGCCTGCTGCCACAAACGGGCGGCTAGACGACAGCGCCCAGGTCAAATCCGACCAAGGTCGGATGATAACCACCACCGATAGCCATTATAAGCTGATAGTCCAGTGGAAGGAGCATCTACAGCGGTTCTGCAACAAGACAAGGCTGTATCTGCGCCAGCCAATGCACATACGCGAGCAGCAGCTGGATCGGCTTCCTGTAAACTTCAACGAGAGATACCCTGCGGTCGGCACATATGTGCTTAGCTGGCTGACGATCGAGAAGTTTGGACTTGGGTTCCGGCTGAGCGACATGTCTGAGGGCGTCCTGTTCAACGACAACACATCGATGCTCTACAACGTCGAGAGCGGCGAGTACGCGTACATCAAATCGCGCGAGAGCGTGACAAAGATGGGCACATATGTGGACGGCACGATCCCGGCAAACCTGAAGAAGAAGCAGAACCTGGTGCACGGGTTTGCTCGCGGAATAGACAAAAAGTTCAGTCTGCGCGTTGACCACAGTATCTGCTCCAGAGACAGATCACGGGATGCATCCAAGTACGTGCTCCAGGCGCGATCGACCAAGGTGGGCGTTATCTTCCTTCTGAGCGGCAATGTGATCCAGTTCAGCCTGTTTGACCATTCAAAGCTGTTTCTGTACCGCGAAGGGCACATATTCTACAAGGACGCGCGTGGACACAAGTGGCACTTTGACCTTGAGAAGGGTCCGGCTATGCTGATCAACGACCCGCGCATCGACGTCGAGCAGTTCTTGCTGTGTCTCGATTTTGCCCAGAAGGTGCTTGTTGCATGGGGGCCGGCGTCATAGCCCTCCCACCTCGTCTGCTGAGTTTCCCGTGCGTGTGAGGTGGAATGCCTGACAAACAAATCATGCGGCCAAACTCCAGACCATTTTACGTGTGTAGCACACATCGGACAAGCCGTCGATCGCCTGCTCAGGTTTTTTTCTTCGTGCCAAGACACACGATTGATTGTTTCGGTTATCTCTTCGTTTCCTTTTTATTAACGTGTACACATTTTCTGTTCAATTTGACTGTCATTTCCTTTCCTCGCTTCGCCAACATCACCCACCTCTCAGTTTCGTTCTCGCACGTATACGCCTAGTATATCTTGTTTTATTTCTATCGTGAACAGTAGATACCACCACCACCACCGCTGATAATGGACAGGCTTATCCCGACAGTTAACAAACTCCAGGATGTTTTCAATACTGTGGGCCAGGACGAAATCGACCTGCCGCAAATAGTAGTAGTGGGGTATGTATCGCACTGTCGCGAACCGTGCTTCCGGTATTCTGGACGCAGCCATATTTTGGCACGCGCTGAATTGCAATGCGTGGACTGTTTATCATAAGCAGACGGCCATTCCAGCTAGCAATCTTGTTCTGTTTATTGCAATAAGCGACAGCAGCTGCATGTACTAAATATCGAGTTTCGAATTTCAAGTTTAGATCTCAGTCCAGTGGAAAGTCGTCGGTCCTCGAGAACCTTGTTGGGCGCGACTTTTTGCCGCGCGGCAGTGGCATCGTCACACGCCGTCCGCTTGTGCTGCAGCTGGTCAACATTCCGCGCAAAGAGGGCAGTGCAGAAGATGGCGAGAGCGTGGCACGGGCGCAGTTTCTACACCTGCCCAACAAGGTTTTCACGGACATGAGCGAGGTGCGCCGGGAGATCGAGCGCGAGACAGAGCGTCTGGCCGGGAGCAACAAGGGGATAGTCAAGTCGCCGATCCACCTTCGGATCTCCTCGCCCGATGTGCTCAGCCTTACGCTGGTCGACCTGCCCGGTATTACAAAGATTCCGGTCGGCGACCAGCCGTCTGACATTGAAATGCAGACGCGCAACCTGGTTTTCGAGTACATCTCCAAGCCAAACAGCATTATCGTCGCCATCAGCCCGGCGAACGTGGACATTGTCAACTCGGAGAGCCTGAAATTTGCGCGCGAGGTCGATCCCAAGGGCAGCAGGACGATTGGGGTTATCACCAAGATCGATCTGATGGATCGCGGAACGAACTCGCTCGACATTCTGACGGGACGCGTGTACCCTCTGCGCCTGGGGTTTGTCGGCGTCGTCAACCGCAGCCAGGAGGACACGCAGTCCAACAAGCCCATTGCAGAGTCGCTGGCGTTCGAGGAGGAGTTTTTCCGGACCCACCAGGTGTACCGCACGATCCAGCAGCACTGCGGCACGGCCAACCTGGCCAAGGTGCTCAACCAGCTGCTGATGCAGCATATCCGCGATCACCTGCCGAGCATCAAGACCAAGATCAACGCGCTGATCAGCCAGACCGAGCAGGAGCTGACCTCGTACGGGCATATGTCGGCGGACAAGGACGGCGTGTCCAAGTCGGGGCGCATGCTCAAGCTCATCACGCTGTTTGCCACCGAGTTCAACAACTCCATAGAGGGCACGGCGCCCGAAATGTCGACGGCCGAGCTGTGCGGCGGCGCGCGGCTGTACTACATCTTCAACGACATCTTTGCATCTGGCCTCGACAGCGTCAACCCGACGGCCAACCTGACGAACAGCGACATCCGCACGGCCATCCGCAACTCGACCGGGCCACGCGCATCCCTGTTTGTGCCCGAAATTGCCTTCCAGCTGCTCGTCAAGCCGCAGATCAAGAGCCTCGAGCCGCCTGCCCTGCGCTGCGTGCAGCTTGCATACGAGGAGCTCATGAAGATCGGGCTGACCTGCGGCAACAACGAGATGCGCCGCTACCCGCGTCTGCATGCCAAGGTGGTCGAGGTGGTCAGCGACCTGCTGCGCGAGCGCGTCGGCCCGGCGTCTGCGTACGTCGAGAGCCTGATTGCCATCGAGCGTGCGTACATCAACACCAACCATCCGGACTTTATCGGCGGGCCCGGGGCTATCAGCGACCTGCAGCGCAAGCTCGAGCGCAAGCGCAAGGAGAACACTCGCTCGCGCATCCGCGAGGTCAACAAGACCATCACCACATCGCGCCAGCGCTCGGCCGACTCTGACACAGTCGTCGTTGGGTCGTATGGCAATGTGGATGAAATTGTTGTCGAGTCGAGCCTGGTGGATCCGAGCGAAATCGACGACCGCATCGAGGAGCACCATCGCAAGAACTCGGTCTCGATGTCTGCTGCTGCCGGCACCCTTCGCCGTCCGGGGTCCGGGTCTCCGATCAACCCTGTGCCCCACTCGGGCGGCCCTGGGCCCGGGAAGTTCTTCAACTCGTTCTTTGGCACTAACGGCCGCCGCGACGGCCTTCATGTATCTGCCGAGGAGCCCCGCGCCGGCCACATTTCCGTGATCCCAGTACCGAACAAGCTCAGCAACATGACAGGCGAGGGCACCTCGTTCGACGAAGATATCGCCGCGCTGGCCACGCAGCTGTCATCTGACCTGAGCACGGCCGAGCAGCGCGATGAGATGGAGACTACCCTGATCCGCTCGCTCATCACCTCGTACTTTAGCATTGTGCGCAAGTCCATCCAGGACCTGGTTCCAAAGGCCGTCATGCATCTGCTGGTCAACGAGGTGTGCCAGAACATGCAGAACCGGCTGGTTGAGCAGCTGTACAAAGAAAGTCTCATCACCGAGCTGCTGCAGGAAGACCCTGCTCTTGTGGCCGAGAGAGACCAGTGCGCTGCGATGCTCGAGGTCTACAAGAAGGCGTTTGCTATTATCAACGAATCGATGTAGAAATAGAACTTTTTTTATTTTATCTAAACATTGAGATCCTTTTTCATCTGGTCGACAAGGTCTGCCAGATCGTCTGTCAGCACATCCGAGGCGGTCTTGGGGCCAGGGGCGGCATCCTCCTCGTCGTCAGAGTCCTTCTCCTCTTCGTCCTCATCCTCGTCATCAGTCAGCTCCTCCATATCGGACAGCGATCCGAGGATGTCATCGTCGAGGTCGTTCTCTGCAAGGGCCGCCTTGATGAGCTCGACAGCGTTGCTCTCAGCGTCGAAGCGGTTGCCGTTCAGCTCGATGTTCTCGAGGATCTTGAGCTTGCGCAGCGAATCCGCAAGAGCAATGGCACCGTCCATCTCAATCTCGTTGTACTGCAGATTGAGGATCTTGAGCGTCTCGACGTCCCTGAGGGCCTCAATGACAAGACGGCCGCCGGTCGACCCAAGCAGGCAGTCGCCGACGTTCAGAGTTTCCAGCAGCGCCCAGCTCGGAAGGGCCTTGGCCAGGGCCGCCGACCCCGTGTGGGTAAACGTGTTGTCCTGGAGATCCAAAACAGCCAGCCCGCTGTTGCTCGACAGGCCGCTCATCAGCTCGACAATGCCCTCGGGGCGGATGCCGTTCTGCGGCATCCTGACCTCGCGCAGCGTCTTGAGCGCGGCGAACGCCTTGGCGAACTCGGGCGCCGATCCGTTCTCCAGCCGGTTGCGGCCGCAGATTATCGTGTGCAGCGACGGCTGCTTCCCCTGCCTCTCGCACTCCGTCTGGCACGCAATCAGCGCCTGCGCAATCGTCGTGCCGCCCTGGATGCCCAGCCCGTTGTTGTTCAGCTTGAGCACCTGCAGGCCGGTGTGCTGCTTGAGGAAGTCGGCCATGGCTGCGGCGCCCAGGGGGCCGAATGCGTTGTCGGACAGGTTAAGCTCGGTCAGCTCTGGCACCTCGGCCAGAGCTGCGCAGATGGCAATCACGCTCTCCTTGACCTCGTCTTTCAAGCGACCCGTGAAGATGTCGTGGAGTGTGGCGACCTACCGAGCAAGAATAGTGTGTGTTCGATTGTATCGTGTTAGCTATGTTTTTTGGTGGTGGAGAGGTTTTCAAAGGACAAATGGAATTGTTTACAGATTGCTGCATTTCCAGACGAATGCCGTCGGCATACAGGGCTGACACATACCTTAAGTGTGTTCTTGGCGCGCAGGACGTCGGCAAGCGCCTTGGCGGCTTCGGCGCCGATGGTGTTGCCGTTCAGCCGGATTTCCTCAAGGTTCTCGAAGCTGCGGAGCTCCTCGAGGTACGGGGCAATGTCCTCAGCGGTGGTCAGTTTGAGACCCTTGCCCTCGAGAGAGTAAATGCGGTCAGCGGGGATTGCCATTGTTGCAGTTGGGTAGCGGGAAGTAAAAAAAAATAATGTAAATATGAGCGAAAATTCAGGTCAAGAATGCCGAATTCGCTCGCTCGTCCTCAAAAATAGCCGGGCAGCTTCTTGATTTTCTGGGGCGGTGATCTGATCATATTGCCCTAATCCAGCGTTGCTGGCTGATTGCGAAAATTTTGTTGTTTGTCCAATCTGGATTCGCGAAGGAAAATTTTTCTTTCGATAGATCGGAGCGCACGGGTATAAAAGGCGTGTTTGGGAGCGGATCGAGAGCAAAACGGTTCTCTTATCTTCCTTCCATTTTACCGATTCGTCTCATTTCTTTTCTCTTAAAGGTAAGCTACCGACACTATGTGCCTCTTTGTTGTGTCCTGTTTGAGGATGGATTCGTCCGCCTTGCTCGACACATTTCCCCGATGCGTCGGAGCTGGGCTTGGGTATGATGTTTACCATATTTTAAACTAGAGTTTATGAATCCATTTGATTATAATTTGCTCTTGGCTGACCCACACTCTGCGCAGACGGTCTCCGTATCTAAATTAAGACATCCATCTAATGTTCTACATCTTCTGTTTGTTTGTTCGGTTAGGAATGTTGATCCGGTAAATGGAGAGATCCATCAAGCTCCGCTTCGCTGCTCTAGCGTGAGCAGTCTTCAAATAGCGCATCTCGATACTGCCAAGGTAAATATCAACTGCTTGTTCTTTACGGTGCGTGGATGATGAGACACTAAAGAACATAGCTGGAATTACCGGCTGATTTCATAATGATGGACAGTTCTTGGAAAGCTGACACCACAGTCTATTCTATCTCTACGATACGACTCCTTCTTTTGAACGCTGACACTAATGTGCATTTAACTTTTGATTCGAACATTTAGGATTAGTTTTCATTTTGGCAGGCATCGAGCAACGCAACTGCACGCCGTGTAGACACTTTGTGTAAATGGTACGTATTACAATGTAGTCTATGATAAGCTGCTGGTGATGATGATTTCTTTAGATGACGAGTCCGAAGAGTATTTCGCTGTAGACAACATAACTTTAATACCATTCATGCAATACTGAGCCAACGCTAGCTTTTCGCCTTCCGGCGGGGTCTTTTATTGAAACCATCATCCGGTGCTTTTTTGCTTGAACAAGTTGAGATGATGATTCATAAAATTTTTACACAAGCATATGTCCGAATCCATATGAGGACACACTTTGTAACTGATCCCCACACATGTCTTATGGAGTTTTGATATTGTGTTGTTGACGTGGTTGCTAATTCGTTTTACTTTTTGTGCGGTTGCTGATCTTGTTACATAGGTATGCCTCTTCAGATCTTTGACGGTCTCGGTCTGCAAGCAAAGTCAAGTCTAGTAAAGGTACGTTCTCGTTTTGGATTTACCAATCCAATTCTCTCATGTTTGAAATGATGATCACAATCACGACGGTCGACTTAGCTTGCAAGATAGGAAGCGGCGATGCTGAAACCGCCTGAAATGGGCAACCCTGCTGAACCAAACATACACCTTCTATTAGTTGTTTGTTGCGCTGTATTGTTTACATGCTACTAAAGTTCTACGAATCTTATGCTGTATAGATTGCTAAAGCTAGCGCTGTCACCTTCGACCAGACACACCTCAAGACCATTACAAATTTGTACATTTAATTCAATACACATTGCATCGACTTTATATTTAAAATTGCGATAATGAAACATTAATGAGAGAGTTACTCGGTTGCTTTGCTGGCGCTGTTGGCAGACGCCGTCGGCTTTCTGACGGTGACGGTCGGCGGGATGATATCGGACAGAAAGTCGTACTGCTCGATGCTCTGGATGGCCTTGGCCATGTCCTTGTACTGCACGGTCTTGCGCTTGTCGAGGCGGGAGAACTCGTAGCTCTCGCGCACAATGCTGTCGATAAAGTACTCTGTTGCGCGCGATATGAGGAACAGGCTCTCTGACCCGCAGGCAAAGATGTCCTTGTCCTCTTTGATGATGCGGCGGACGCGGGCGGCGGGCAGCATGGAGGAGCCCGATGCGGCTGTGGTTGATGTGTCGACTGCGGACATTTTTGTGGATATGTGTGGAGAGTTACAGTGACAGTGAGCTTGGGAAAGAAAGAAAGAAAGTGTTTGTGCCGAGTGGAATGGCATTTCTTTTTTTTCTGATGCCGGCTATTCTAAACAAAGAAATATGGGCGCGGACCAGCGGTGATTTTGGGGCGAACGCTTGTTGATCCGGATCAGTCTCTGTGGTCTGTATTGTATTTATTCTAGCACTAAAACACGGTGGAAGCATTGGGAGGACTTAGACGGCCATGTCCATGTGGATCTTGCCGTGCGGGTTGTATCCGACGAGCTCAAGATCCTCAATGGTAAAGTCCTCGATGCGGTCGGGCACCCTGCGGATATGCAGCTTGGGGAAGGCCCTAGGCTCTCTCTCAACCTGCACCCTCAGGGCATCCACATGGTTAGCGTAGATATGCGTATCGCCCATGCAATGCACAAACGACCCAGGCAGCAAACCCGTGAACTTGGCGATCAAACAAGTAAGCAAAGCGTACGACGCAATGTTGAATGGCACGCCCAGACCAATATCACACGACCGCTGGTACATCTGGCACGACAGTGTAGCCTGGGGTGTGCCCGGATGCGAGACGAAGAACTGGGCAAACATGTGGCACGGTGGCAGAGCCATAAGGTGCATGTCAGCGGGGTTCCACGCGCTCATAATGATCCGCCGGTCCGTCGGGTCCTCCCTGATCTTGCGGATCACTTCGGCCAGCTGATCCACGCCCCTGCCCGCGTAATCCATATCAGCGCCCTCATAAGCAGCACCAAAGTGCCGCCACTGAAACCCGTAAACGGGACCCAAATCGCCCTCGCGCCTCTCCCGCAACCCACGGGCGTCCAGGAACTCACGGCTACCATTGCCGTCCCAGATGTGTACGCCGCGGGCTGCCAGCAGTGTGGCGTCCGTTTGCCCGCGGATAAACCATAGGAGTTCCTCGACTACACCACGCCAGAACACACGCTTGGTTGTCAGTAGAGGGAACGATGATTCGGCTAGGCTGAAGCGCAGCTGCGGCGGCGCGAACAGCGCCAAGGTGCCTGTGCCCGTGCGGTCGCCGCGCGTCTCGCCTGAAGACAGGATCTCGCGCACCAGCCGCAGGTACTGCTTTTCCTCGTCGTTGGAAACGGTAGTTGCAACGGTCATTTCCAGTAATGGAGAGTTTTTAGTTTATTTTGAAAGTGGGGGGGGGATAAGTAATATTTGTATGGTAGCAACGGAGAAGAGAGTGTGAGAGAGAGACAAAACGCGCGTCGTGTAGATTTCTTATTTTTTTTCTTTACGCGCGCGCGTCCAATAATATGGGCACCCAGTAAATCCTCAGCGTCAGAAGATGCTGCCGAGCATCTCCAGGTACAGCGCCAGGCTGGGGTTGACGTGCAGGTAAGCGGCGAACTCGTCAAAGGACATGAACGCAGGGTCCGCAGGCGCAGCCTCATCGAAGATATCGTCGACCATGATGCGCACGGCGTCCAGGCCCAGGGCGTCCAGCAGCGGCCACCCGTCGTCATTGCCGCCGCCGCCGCCAGCGTCCTCCGAGCGGTCGTGCCAGAACGTGGCCGCCGGCTGCGGCGCCTCCGCCGACAGCGCCATGGGCCGGGGCAGCAGCGGGTCGGCCGCACCGCTGCCGCTGCTGCCCGGCACGTGCTCGTGCTCGTGTTCCTCGGACGCGCGGCGCGCCAGGCGCAGCGACCCGGCCGTGGCAGCCGTCGTAGCGGCCACCGACGCGGCGTCGCTCGCCGCCCCCTCATCCCCATGCCCATGCCCACGGCCCGCGGCCGCGCGCCTCGCCGCCGCCGCCGTCTCCCTAAGCGCCAACACCTCCGCGCGCAGCGCGCCCACCTCCTTATCCAGCACAGTCGGCACGTCATGCGCGACCGGTGCCGTGAACGCCGCCGACACCGGCTGGCCGGGCAACAGCCTCCCCACATCCTCAACCACATCGCGTTCCATGGCGCGCACCACGCCACGCGTCATCTCGCGGTTCGCGCGTGCAAACGCCTCCAGCATCACGCGCACGTCCCCGCGCCCCACGCGCCCGTCTGCGTCCACGTCGTACGCACGGAACACGCGTGGCGCCTTCTCGTCCAGCGTCCCGCGCGTGTACACTGAGAACCCGCGCGCCAGCTGGTCGAACGTCAGCTCGTCCGGGTGCGCGTCGCCATCGCCGTAGTCGTCGTCTGAGGCGGAGTAGAACGCGAACAGCCGCTGCGCCAGCACCGCGTGGACGCTGCTGCTGCCGAACGGGCCCAGGCAGGCGTAGAAGGCCGCGCGCGTCAGCACCTCGCGGTCGCCGCGCTGCGTGGCCAGCACGCAGAACTCGGCGTACAGGCCGGCCAGATCCATGCGGTCGAGGTACGTGGCGTCCTCGAGCCGGCGCGCCACCTCGCGCGGCATCTGGCGCGGCACCAGGCTGCCCGGGTACAGCCTGCGCACCAGCGGCGCCCTGGGGTTCATCAGCGACGGGAGCGGCACGTGCATCTTGAGCAGCACGTGGTGTGCGTGGAAGTCGTGCGCCTCGCACAGCCCGCACAGGTCGACGCTGGCGCACTGCGCGCACTTGTACCGCACGCCGCGGATGGGCGCCTCCTGGCAGTTGCTGCACGCCGTGCCGCGGTGCACCACGCCGTTGGTGCGCGCGTGCTGCTCCGAGATGGTGCACAGCAGGTGCAGCAGCTTCATGCCCACGCCCGAGCCGCCCGACTCGCCGTCCGACCCCGCCTCCGACCCGCTGCCGCTGCCGCTGCCGCTGTCCGACCCGTCCGACGCCCCGCCCAGCCCGCCCAGCGCCGCCCGCCGCTCGGCGTACGACGGCCGCGGCGGCAGCACCGGCGGCCCGCCGGCGCTCTCCCCGGGCTCCGCCTGCGCCTCCTCCAGCCGGATCTCCGACGCAATCGCGTCCGACCGCTGCTGCCGCCGGTGCCGCCGGATCGTCCGTGTGCGCCGCAGTGCGCTCCGCATGCCCGCCGCCTCCGCTGCTGGCTGCCCGCCGTGCGCGCGGCTTTGCTGCACCGCCGTGTACACCCACAGCCCCGCCAGCCCCGCCACCAGCCCCAGCCCCGCCATGCTCAGCCGCGGCGTCGTGGATGCAATTCCGCTTGCGGCGGATTCTGTCATTGAAGCGGGAATTTCGTGTGTGTGGATTAATTGAACAACAGGTTTAGGCTTTGTCTTGGCGGAATGAAGGAGAAAGAGAGAGAAGGGCAACGGCGATGATGCACACACGCACATACACACTCCTGCGCAAGCCATCACGTGTGCGCTGGCGATATGCCTGGGGAGCATTGCGGAATCAAACGGACGAGACACGCCCAGTCTTGTCGGCCGACGGGTCGAGCAGGGACGGCGGAAAGGGGTGGGAGAGCGGAGGATCGTCTGCTCAGGGGAAGCCAAACACAGCCATGAGAACTGCCCGTGCTGACTAAACCCGTGAAAACTTACTGTAATTTGCCCTCGATACAGCTTCTGCGGTCATCCGCTCCGCCACGCGATTGGGTCAAATTCCGACAAAGTGGGATGATTTGTGCGACCGCCAGAGATAAAAAAGAAAACTCCCCTTCCGCTGGCTTTATAAACACCCACCCCACCTCCCTAGTACCAAGCCCGACTCACCATATCTCTCTTTCTTTCTTCCCCAACTTGATCTTCCCCCCTTCTATAATAGACACTGTAAACTTCAACTTCGCGCCACCATGTCCTCCAGATACGCCAAGCAGCAGGCCGAGAACGAGGTGCTCGACCGGGCCATCATGAACGACAGCCTGTTCGCCCTGGGCACCACCTTCGTCGGCGCCAGCCTGCTCAGCGTCGTTGCCTTCCGCTTCTCGCCCGGCTACCGCCGCACGCCCATCTCAGCCAAAACCGCGCTAATCCTGGGTCCCTCCATCGGCGCCTTCTACATCCGCGGCGAGCACGTGGGCACCGAATACCGCCGCAACAAGTACCTCAGCATGCTCGAGCCTGAGGAGCGCGCCGAGGCCCTGCGCAAGCAAGCCGCCTCCCTGCATCGTGGCAGCCTGGTCGAGCGCTCGATGGACTACGTCACCAAGCACAGGTGGTCGATCTTGGGCTACACCTGGCTGGCAGGTATCTCGGGCTCGATCTACCATTTGTACAGGCAGAAGGGAATGACCGTCACGCAGAAGGCTGTGCAGGCGAGGATGTACGCCCAGCTTATCACCATCATCGGCATCCTGTCGACGGCTGCTATTGCGTCGCTCAGCAATAAGGATGAGGACAAGCACAAAAAGCACAATAGCGCTGCGCTCGAGGCTGCCCTGGCCGGCGACATGAACGTCGACGAGCTATTCAGCAACCACCAGCACCACCAGCACCCCCACCATATTGAGGGCGCCGCCCCGGCCGTCGTCCACGCCAACTCGCCCGCCGAGGAGAAGGCGCAGCTTCCGCACAAGGATTAGCAATGTCACTCACTCACTCACTCACTTGTATGCAAGGGCGGAACTCCCACCCCCTTTTTTTCAAAAATCATTCGATATTAATATAGATTTTTTCCAGTACCAGCAACGAAACGAGATCTTGGAATGCGAGCAAATATCAAAGTATCGTGAGGAAAAGTTCCCGAGTAAGAGTTCTCATCTCGTTCTCTCGTGATCAGATGAGATGAGATTCCCTTATATGGCTAGCCGACATGTCCGACTGAATGCTCATGTCTAGCCTGTATGTTTAAACGACGCTACTACATCTCTAAAAATAGATCATAGCAATACAGGGGCTATGTACCTTATAGTCTGCTATACTCACACTAACGACTTGTCTGTTCCGTAACTTGAAGCTTTGCTATATATTTTATTTCTTTCTCTAGAAATATCAAGTTGGTAGGAGGAGCTATTCAGATTAATTAATAAAGAAAGGAGAAATTTTACATTTTTAGGCAGTTGTGGTGGTGGGCGCCAGACTCTCACCACAGACTGTAGCCGCGCCCGCTGCTGCAGATATAAAACAGGGAGACCCTGGTCTCACTGCTCCAGGCTCGGGTTAAGCAGACCTTGCAGATGCGGCGGGCGAGTCCCCGACAACTCTGTCTTCGCCAGGTCGGCCAGCGTTGCATTCCCATGGTTGTCCATCAGGGTCTGCAGCTCAACCGGCACTGGCTGGTCCGCCGGCGCGAGGTCACTCAGCGTGTAGTCGCGCGCCGGCCGGCCGCGCTTCTTGCCCTCGACAAGGATACAGATGTATCCCCGCTTCTTGCAGTTAGCGCATGCCGGCAGCACACCGTCGCAGCGCGTCTTCTGTTGGTGGCACAGGAGACACGCCTGATGGTTGCGCTTCGCCGGCGACCGACCTGCGGTGGACGCAGGTGACCTGGTCTTGACCTTGCCGGTGCTCTTGGACTTTCTGGCGTTCTTGACCTTGGTATTCTTGACCTTGGTGACCTTGACCCCGTTAGCGCTCTTGTTGGTGCTGCGCATTGTCGGTGATTTTGATTATAAAGCTATAAGGCGTTTAGAACTTTGAGTATATATTATTTGAAAAGATTAGAGGTCAGAAGAATTTAGGTGGAGAAATCGTCGCCAATTTATAGGTGTTTTGAAGGTCTTGTTGCCCGTCGGGGGCGAAATACAAAGCAGCGATATTCTGCCAGAACCCGCGGATTGAGGCATCCGCAACAAAAACATTGAGAATGTGCCATATAAGCCTTTTCTTGCAAATAATGTGAAATGGTATCAATTTGCCTGGAGCGGTATAGTGCTTCACCGGCGGCACGAGAAGTGAAGACGCCACCGAACACACTCAAAAATATGTTTAAACACCCTTATTTCTTGCTCAGAGGGCTGATCGGCGCACACATGGCTGTATGAAATAGGAAATAGGCAACATACCCCGCGATGGCATATTTTTCTAGTTCAAAAAGGATAATTGTGCCCGCCCCTCAAACACCCCCAACAAACGTGCCAATTTCTCAGAACTAATTGTTCTGGCGCACTGTAGTGGAACGCTGCTGCTGCCTTTTTTTGTTTCTCCTTGCTGCGCCTGTCTATATGCCAAGGGGAAAGCTCGTAGCTACACATCGCCCACCTGCTTTTCATCCAGGTTCGGCCCGGTTCTTAGCCAGAAAAATGCTTGTGGTGAATCTTGTATTTCAAAAGCGCACTCTCTTTCCCCACACTCGATAGGATAATAAAACAATGCGAGGGTTGTCTCTTAACAACGCTTGCCAAGTCTATAAGTGTAAGTTCATTGTTCGCCCATCAATATGTACATATTTGGAAACCTTGCCTTGACCACGCGCTATGGACCACCAGCCACCTGCAGAGCCAGTATTTTGTAATATGCGCATTGTTGCTGATTCTCCGCATGTATACGTCAGCACACGTTGGGTGTGGCATCCCCCTATCAGACAGCCTCGCCAGCTCCTGGCACCTGAGGCTGACCTTATTTTTTTTTATTATCAATTCATCTCGTTCTGTCAAGAGGCGATATGCGGCCTCCAACCAAAAGCGGAACGCCCGTGTATTCACTTTATTTCCTCTTCAGGCGTACACCGGCATCCCTCATTTGCTACTGCATATGTATTTGGCCGGGATGACAACTCTCGCTTCTGACGTTTCGGAAATTAATAGTATGTGTGCAATGCACATCGTGCATACGACAATTGCCAGGTTGGAGAGAGGCGAGTGACTTCTTGGATTATTCTTGAAAAATCGTTGAATCATTTTTTTCAGGCTAGGAAAGCCCCCGACCGCGCTTGCTGCATATTGCAATCTATCCTAAGCTGGATAGCCCTTGTGGCGGTCAAGTAGTAAAATAATGCGCGATTTTCAACCAGGCGCAATGGAATTAGTCTGATAGTGACCTGGTGATACATTATATAAACGCCATATCGGTAAATACACGAGTAAGATCGAGAAAGCAACTCTTCGATTGCTAGTTATGCCTGACTGGTATTCGGTGCAGCAGTATGACCATGTATCCACGGAATAACTGCTCTGGCTCTAGTTGCTAATGTAAAAACGGGACTAGTGTTGTGCTGCCCAATGAATATAAATTTAAATGTAGAATCATTCCAATGAAACATGTATCGCGCAATCCCATGTTATCAAATATAGACTACGTATGTTAGACCATGTTTGCAGGAAATCTGATCACAACACAATGACTGGTGCTAGACCACACGCCGCACAATACTGTAGTTTATTCATAGCGGGCTAACCTCTTCTTATTGGCGCAACGCTTAGAGCGCATAGATGCGACCTGGTGCCCTAAACCAACAGACCGTATATTTGTTATTCAGGGGGTCGTGGGAGGACGCAATGCGAGACAATCATGACCACAAGCTGAAATGGAATTGAAATGTTTATCCTGATGGCTTTCTCAAGTTGTTAGCTACATTAGTATAGTATTTAAAAGCAAACAGCTGCCATAAAATGGCTGGTTTTTTTAGAAATATAACACATGAAACTCTTAGCAACATATATGTTACTATGAGAATCACAGGATACCGTTATACGACCACCTCTTTTTTAAGTACACATTTATCGTATAATAATTAGCCGCTCTAGTTTGGTTGCTTGTTTAACTAGAATATAATACATAGTGGTCTTCAGGACTGCATTATATTAAAAATTAGTCAAATATATTTGAAATAAAACATATTAATTATTATATTTGAAGTGCTCAATTTATTGATTTGATAAACCCTATTTATCTTTGCAACTTTGAGTTTTCGTATTCGTTATTTTCCAGAACACAAAAGCTATAAATGTCGCTTGCATGCTAGGAATTAATTTCAGCAAGAAGACGATCTTTAGGCGGAACAGTGTCTAGTTTGTTAAACAAGATCAACATGACATCGCTATACACCACTGTCACCTCGATCTTTATTTGTGTGGGTTGAAAATTTCTGTCTTCCTCTATCATCTCGGCCATACTATTTCTGACCTTTCTGTGAAATCCTGATACGTGTGGGCACTCGGTTGCGTCAACCTTTCTTCTAGCAAAATAGGTTGCAACTTGGACTTGGGAGGTATCTGATTGATCCATTTCTAATGAAGGAGAATGATGTGAAATATCTTGTGGTTTGTCGAAATATAATTTTTTACAGGAAGGCAGGAATTGCCTTACTTATATACCAACAAGGTGCGTATCTTTGTATTGCGCAACTACTATGCTCTTTGGCATTTTTTATTTACATTTGTTTACCCATTGTTTTATACAGAAAACCAACAAATCGAGAGAAGGATACAGTGATGGCAACGTGTACTGAATAAACCTTCTCTGACAGCAAAAAAGATAAGGATTGTATTCGCCCTTTCTAATTTACTGTACTGTAAAGGACGGGTGATATTGCATTGTTCTGCTTCTTTTTGTATGATAAGGGTTAGTCGTGTAATTTTACAATTTTGCAATTCTGCGCAGCGAAGATAGTCAGAGATGACTTTATTTTGGCACTGCATTTCACATCGCTTTCTACTAAAATAATTGTTCATTTTTCCACCACCTGCATAAAAAAGAGCTGCGTTTTGGCTAAGAATAGTATTTGACCTGGGCAGGCATTGCCTTTCATTATTGGAGACATACGCTTATCATGAAAGTTCTTTATGATGGCAGCTTAATGTGGAAACATATTGAACCGATGCAGCACATGGAACATAGAAGATGTAATTTTGGAAGGCATGGTGGCATAAATACATGCCTTTTACACGTTCCGCTGCGTCTTGTAGCACATAGCAACCCCTTTCCAGGTGCTGAGCAAATACTCGTGTTTGTCGATTTTCCTTGCAAAAGCTGCAGAAATGGGTCTTCGGTGACACTTTTGTTTTATGTGCGGTATGTCAGCCAGAGATTTCTTTACTCAAGTCTAGGCAAAAGAAGCAACCACCAGGAATGCAGCCTGCAAGGTTTTTACCATGTGGTTGGCAATCAGAGTATGCGTTATGTGATTCAGAAAAGTATGTATTTAATGTACATATTGCATATATGAGATGCATGTTTTATAGACATGCTTTTACTAACAGTGTAATTGCATTTGCAGACATCTCCAACATTGTTGCCACAGTAGTTGATATAGTCGCTGAAACATAAAAGACAATTTTGATATATTTGTATAGTATATTGTGCCGTCTATTTTCCACTAGCAGCACAGGCATAGTTGTATACTTGCTTCAGAAGAAAACCGCGGCATGGCGCACAAAATTTAATTGCCGCATTCATTAACACAAACCACAGCAATAAGGAACTACATTGACCAATTGCGACATTGTATGATAAACACGCCCGCATACATTGTTAACTTGCATAGGTTATTTTTAGTAAAAAAAAATCGAGGGCTCCTCTATGAAGACAGGGTCCTTCGGAATGTTAACCAAAGTTTCTCTTTTGTTGAGCACTCAAACACAACCTATTGGCTTCTCAAGCGCGCATAATTATATGATAAAATTCTGGACTTTTGCTTATTGCGTAGTCGAATACTAATTGCATTGTTCCTACCTGGCGGACTGCGAACAGCTCTTATAGCGGCTTTATGTGGGAGTCCGCTTGACCACCCGCTGGTCACTGAGTCATTCTAGCTATTAGGCGTAAATAGAAATGGTATCAAGAACATTAGAATTATGACGTCCACGGATATTTCTAATTGAATCGCCCAGACAGAAGCATCTATAGCAAGAACAGCACCTTGTAAAATCTCAGCAACAAAAGCCATATTTAATGACCAAATCGAGCTTGCCAACAAGGTCAGTATTCAGATGTCTAACTTCTGGTTATGCTTAACAAATTGCTGATCTGGAAATATTCCAAGTAAGGTGAATCATTGCTCGAAAAGTACCATCCGGAGGTCAGCCGTACTACAGACAGGAAGACGACATGTGCAACGCCTAGATGGACACGCTGAAGTATTTTCTCTGTCAACTAGCGACTCTACAAATGTAAGAGGATAATTATAATGCAGCTCAAATTCAAGTATCTGTTCTTAGTCTGGAGCTACTGGCTGAATGTGGTCAATAGGTGATTACATGTGGAGTCTGGTGGAGCTGATCCACAAGATAAATATTTTTGTTTCCGCGAATACCAAAGACATATCCATAAAAAAAAACAAAGAAAGTTTGTAAAAAAGAGTCAAGCTGACTGAATCTGACTCACAAAAGTAAGTTTTTATAAAAAAATTAATATTGAGCTAGATTGGTGACAAAAGCTTGCAGTTTTTATCAGAAATTTTAATACAAGTGGGCTAAAGAGAATCAAAAAATAATAATTTTATTTGATGTTAGAAAAAATGAATGCCCCTAGAAAGCTTTGTCGTTCGTGCCAGAGACAAGTCTACTGGCAGATTTTTAATAGCTGAGCATAGTGAATCAGCCTGTTCAGCAAGACTGGCAGTTCTATCGTGATTTTCATAAAGGGTAGTTGGCCCGTAGTTCTCACCGCTACGTACTGAAAACCCCAAATTTTGAAGCTGGGGATAAAGACAAGCCAAAAGAAGCGCAGACCAAGAGATGTTATGTATATCTTGCGTATTAAAATCATAGTTGTATACCAACATCAATTTTGAAAGGGGTTTGTTGAGTGGGTAATAACGCTCCATAAGATGCTCTGGGTGTTCTCTCATATCAAGATTATTAATAAATGGGGGCTCGTCATTCAGACTGCAGTAAAGATGCTGTAACATTGGCACCTTTGTAAGTAAACCAAGTAAATCAGCAAATAAAAACAGATTATTTGGAATATATAGTTCACAAAGAGCTGCTCGTATATTATAGACATTCAGAAACTCCAGCATGTCGTGGCCAACTTTAAACCCTATGGAAATGGAGTAGTTGGCTGAAGAAGAGCAGACAAATGATTTGAAAATGTGTGAACACATTGCCTTATACTCAATTAAACTGGAAATGGTCTCTTCATCCTGGTCTTCCATTCTAAATCTGATGGCCTTTAAACCGTAGAATCGAGTAAACATATCCACCGATAAAATATTTCTCGGATCAAGGGCATTGATTGAATTGACTACGTCAATATATTCGAGTGATCGATTTTCGGATCCAAATAGATACCCAATGGTATGTCTGAATGGTCCATAAAACTTCAGGCTCTTCAGTACAGGTAAATGGTTAACATCGATGCCACGGTGCGCGCTGCTTATAAAATCAACAGGCTTTGTAGCCTCCTGATGCCGGGCGTTGGCGTCAAAGACCACAATGTTCATTTTGACTAAGGAGTAATAGATAATGGGCAGGCCGTCACTAAAGAGAAGCTGCTCAAGTAACTGGATTCTAGATGCTGGTATCTCTATACGTTTTAGAGTTTTTGCATTGTGCTGAGAAGCTTTGAATAGCCATGCAGTGGCATATGGATCAGTAAAGGACATATCCAAGACATGACAAAGAAATGTAAGCTCAGAAATAGCTGTTGGGTTAAACTTTGAGATATTGTTAACCCCCAGTCTTTCGCAGAAAGTAAAGTTGCGGCCACAAACCAACTCTACGATGGAACTCTCTACTAGGTTGATATGCATTTCCTCCGATGGCCATTCTAGGCAACCCGGCAGCAATAGTTTAATAGTATTGGCATTGGGAGTTAGGGATTTGAGGTGCCTGAAAAATGCAGAAATGTTTTTAGCAACAGCTTGGGCCTCATAGTTGTTGCGTGTATAAAGTAACAAATTGTAGGGTGCATTAATGATTAGCTTTGTGACGGACGCAAAGTCGATGCTAGAAAAAACGGCCGAGGTCTGCATCCACTTGACGACCTCACCGTTTATAACCGATGTCCAGAGTGGGATGGTGATAGTCAAGGTGCGCACAAGCTTGCCAACCAAACATGTGTTTATATCGTAGGGTACATCGAGGTTTGGGAATGAAAACACCTCTTCTTCATCCGGATCATAGTAAACGTCAAGGGCGGAGAGACATTTACGCAAGTATGCAGTGCGCCAGTGCTGGCATGTATGCATTATTGACACAGTGGTCTTTATGTTAGACTCTACATCCTTAGATGAAAGAAGATAGTCGACGACCACCTTGAAAATGGTGTCGGGAAGCAGCTGGAAACGAGAAGTTGACGGGGCCATTGGAGTTTAACCTAGATCAAAAAGAGAGTAAAAATGGTATGCAGATGTCAGAGGGATAAGAGAAAGATTGGAACCACGACGCCCATCGCAGCATTTTATTTGTTGTGCTGACAAAAAATGGCGTTCACAGCACTATATCCCGAACCTGTGTTCCGGGTAATTATTTAATGACGCATCCTTCAATAAAAGCAGTACAATTGTGATTCAGACAATGTCCACACGCCAGATGACGACATGTTCCTTAAATGTAAATCAGATTTACATTTACGAATAACTCAATATTTCTGTCAGGCGCCGAAGAGGAGGTGACACGGGGGTGTGGTTATACTGGTGTAAAGTGCTGAGCGGGAGAGATATACTTTGTTATTTAATGATATGACAAGTTGGCAAGGTAAGGAATCTAGTGTCTGTGTTGGCGTGGGCAGGGTAGTATTTATACCTTCGTCGTGGGCCATCGTTCCTTGGTTGTTTTGGTTTCGGAGCCTGTCGTTATCCCGGCTCATGGCTGCAGAGTCTCGGTCCGTGGTCGCATGATCTCGGGCCGTGGGGTTGTCATCCTGCAGGTCTGACAATTTCAATTACGCCTGCTGACAGATCCAAGATCCAGCCGTTTGTCACCGCAGTTGGCTGTTCTTAATCACCGGGGGTTTTTACTTTATAAAAGTTACTCAAAACACAAAAAAGTCGCTGGTCGCATCGCCGGCACGCATCAGCGTCACGGGTGGTTGCGCCGCCAGCGCCGGGGCCTTCTTGAGCCTGCGCGCGCTGTCGCTCTCAAAGAACGTCGCATACGTGTGGTCCAAAAAGTCCTCCAGCAAAAACTTGGGCTTGTGGAACGGCTCGCTGAATATCTTTGCCAGCGTCGCGATGTTCGGGTAATAGTGATTCTGTAGGGTCTCGATTTCCCACAGCGAGCTCTCGATCGCCATGCACCGAGCAAGATCGGGCTCCAGGGGGAGATACGGGTCGTTGCCCGACAGCACCTTCTCCTCGCCAGTCTCCTCGTCGTACCCAGGCGTGCGGTGGATCAGGCACATGCACTTGGGATGGTCCTTCAGCAGGTTGTAGATCACGGGGATCGCTATTACCGCGCCCGACGGAGGCGCCGAGATAGCCAGCCGCGCAATCCGTTTGATAAAGGCTGCCACCAGATACGACGGCAGATGCGACGACCCCAGGAACAGCTGGAACAGCCGGAAGAACCTCGCGCGGTACTTGACGTGGAACAGGTTGCGGTCCAGCAGCGCATACAGCTTCTCGTAGAACTGCGGATAGTTCAGATTGTACTCCGAGATCAGTGTGAACAGCCCGTTCAGCGCTAGCAGGCTGACAGAGCCTCCGGCGTCATACGAGTTGCTTAGGAAATCCATCAGGTTCCGCGGGTCGTTCATATACGGGATGATCCGCTTGTGCATCGTCTGCAGTATTTGCTTGAAGATGTCTGCCGTCAACGGCTGCCGCATAAACGCCAGCCAAGCTTCGCTGAACGCCTTTTTGTGCGCCTTCGGATTGAGCACCGCAATATCGGCCTTGCCAGCAAGCTCCTGAGACACCGCAACCCAGAGCGAGTCGAGCTGCTCCGCCGTCCGCTTCGGCATCACACGCACCATGCTCATCACCATAAACGTGTTCTGCACAAAAACCTCGACCTTCTCGACCAATGCGCCGCCGCTCTGCTCCCTCTTCTCGCCACTCCGCTTCTTCTTAAACGGGTCGTAGTCGGGTGACGCGATCTTTGCGATGTCACGGTAAAAGTACATCCGCAGATCGTCGTAGATGTTCAGGTACGAGTCAGCAAGCGCACGCAGGAGGTGCTCGCTAGCATTGCTGTTATCGAGCACCGCCTCGATTGTTCGCAGGTAGCTCTCGTTAGGAAACTCGTATGCCCCCGACACTTTGCTAACCGACACCCCCTCCTTCTCAATCATCTGCAGCAACAGCTTAAGCGCTGCCACTTGCATCGGTGCCTCGGACTTCTGCAGCGTCAAGCGCAGCAGCTCGATATACTGGTTGTAGTTGTCCCGCAGCCAGTCCTTCACCTTCACGGCTGCTGAATCCCGGTCGTCCTTGCCGCGGGTAAGAAGTCCCTTTGTCCACAGCGCCGCGTACACCCTTCCCAGAGAGCTGAGTGCTGCAAAAACAGCCTCCGAGCCGTTGCTGTCTGCCTTGGCAATGTTGAATATGTCTACCACGTTGTTCAGCTCATTCTGGCTGCTCAGAACACCGGCCTCCAGCCGCCGCACGCTCTCGACCAGGCTCGATCCATCGTCCTACTTTGTTTGTTCAAGTTAGTAAAGGCTCTCCGTTGTTTGTGCTTGGTATATGTTGCTTGGCTCGTTATTGAGCGGCGTACCTTCAGACTCGAGTGCTTCCGCTTTGACATTGTACGTATGGATAGTTGAATTTCAGGAAAGATAGTCGGTATGTATGCCAGAGAGGTGCAGCAGAGCAACTCACCCATGGGCAAAATTTCGCTACATTACTCGATTTTTTTTTTGGTAGGCTGATCGCATGATTTCTTGATTCACATATGGCTGATCGAGCGAGAGTGGTCAAAAGAGGTGCGCAAGTATAAGATGGAGCTTGATAGAAAAGGATTGCCTTAATACCAGAGCAGTGAGTTTATACTTGATAGCGTATCCGGCGTAGATATGCATCTATCCGACATTGTTTTCAATCTTTCTTCCATTAAGCTTCTGTCAAACACACCGAGTTTGTCATTACATCTCTACAGTGACTGACTCAGGCTCCATCGATCGATTTGGCTCAATCAACAGCCAAAAGATATCTAAAGATGTTTGTAGAGGACAAGTCGATATATGCTAGCGCGGCGAAGGATATATAAAGAAGGACTTGGTGAGAGAAATCACTCCGACACAACAACCTGATCCTTTCATACGAAACCACCTACCCTTATAACCCGATACATTAACACCAAAGAATATTATTTTCTCCAGTTAAAGGTTTGTAGTTTTTCTTAAGAAACATAAAGGTATTAAGGGCTATTCAAATTAATTTACATTACATAAAATATCTACAATTTTAGGCAGCAGTGGTGGCACCAGGCTCGGGTTAAGCAGACCTTGCAGATGCGGCAGGCGAGTCCCTGAGGGCTCAGCCTTTGCCAAGTCGGCCAGCGTTGCATTCCCATGGTTGTCCATCAGGGTCTGCAGCTCGACCGGCACTGGCTGGTCCGCCGGCGCGAGGTCGCTCAGCGTGTAGTCGCGCGCCGGCCGGCCGCGCTTCTTGCCCTCGACGAGGATACAGATGTATCCCCGCTTCTTGCAGTTAGCGCATGCCGGCAGCACGCCGTCGCAGCGCATCTTCTGCTGGTGACAGAAGACACGCCTGATGGTTCCGCTTCGCCGGCGACCGACCTGCGGTGGACGCAGGTGACTTGGTCTTGGCCTTGCCGGTGCTCTTGGCCTTTCTGGCGTTCTTGACCTTTGTATTCTTGACCTTGGTGACCTTGACCCCGTTAGCGCTCTTGTTGGTGCTGCGCATTGTCGGTGATTTTGATGACAAGACTATAGCTTTTTTAGAACTTCGAGTAAATAGTATTGAAAAGATGAGAGGTCAGAAGAATTTAGGTGGAGAAATCGTCGCCAATTTATAGGTGTTTTATAGGTCTCGTAGCCCACTGGGGGCGAAATATATAGCAACAATGTTCTTTCAAAACCTCGCGGATCGAGGCATCCGCGTAAAAAATTGAGCATGTACCACATAGTACATTTCTTGCAAATAGCGTGTAATGATATCGATTTGCTCGGGTGGTATAGTTCACTCCCGACGGTACGCGCAGCTTTAACGAACCTTTAAGAAACTATTCTGATAAAGACTTGGTTATCCATTACGTAGAAGTCGTGTCAGCAAATACATAATTAGGATCGAGAAAACAACCAGTCAGTCACTGGTTACGCCTGACTAGTATTCGGTACAGCAATATGCGCATGTATCACTAGAAAGACATGTACCACGATACTGCAGTATTTGATTTTCAATGTACAGTCTATTTCTACCGACTAGGTTGCGGTCTGAAATATCGTAGGACATCATGGCTAGAATTGTTGACTAGAATAGCCTCGATTTATACATAGAACTGAAATATGTGTGTAATGGATCTGCTGTGTCTATTGGAACCGGGCGATCAGCTTGAGCCACCGCCTGACTCCAACGATATAATCTTGTGGCCGGTTCCGTTGGCCTTCTCCTTCCTATAGTTGTCACGCTCGACCGCCTGGATAGTGCGCACGCGAGCAATTTCCTTAAAGTGGTGCAGGCATTCGAGATAGTCGTCCCGAGGGGCGATGCAGTCCGAACGCGACGGCAGCTTGCTGCTAAAGTAGCACTGCTGGAAGTCTTCCCAGAAGGGGAAGCAGCGGTTAGTTCCTACAGTGAGGCAAAATGCGAATTTAGCGTACTGGATGCAATCGTTCCGCACAGCCAGCGAGCTGGAGATCTAAAAATTCGATATGGGCGACTTACCCCTGTAGCCGATTCCGGATGCCATTTCTAGTTTGAATTGAAGAGTAGAGCGCAAATAGTGAATATCGCGAAAGCTGAAAGCAGAGTGCTATTGACGAGATAAACCTGTGAGCTCAAATCAAAATCTTAATTAGACGGATGATCAAGAAGCTGATCACAGATATCGAGGCACTTTTTGCGCTGGCATTAGCAAGCTCGCTTTCAGTTCTCCTCACAAATTCGAAACTTGGTATATAATTCACTTTTACAATGCTGTCCTCGCGGGCTATTCGCGCATCGAGCATTCGCTTTGCTCAGGCCAGGGAATTTCACCAGCAGACTCCAGTAGCAGAGGGCTTTCTGGGAAAGCTATTCGGCGGCAAGAAAAGTAAGGATCCAGAGCCGGTGCAGGAGACCACATCGGCAGCAGTCGGTGATACGATCCAGGACTCAAAGCTACTGGAACACGAGTTGATCAGCCGCTTGTCCAGCGATCCAGTTAATCTGAAATTCCCCAAGCGCCAGTATTCTGCAGAGCGTCTCTCGTACCGTGTCAGACAGATTCTTCAGGGCTGCGAGGTTACTCTGGATAAGGCCGACTGGAAGGCTACATCGCTTGCAGAGAAGGACACCAAGTTGAAGGTTCTGTCTGCAGTTATGAAGCATGCCAAGCTCCCTATTTCAAGTCGGGCGTTGAATAATATACAGACCGTAGACGATCTGCTCAAGGAGCTGGCCACCAAGCCCGCCTCCAAAGATGCTGGCCACCAGGTTGCTCAGTTCTATAGCGAGAATAGCGAGGATCTTCCGGCGAACATGAAGTTTGAACCATTCGCGAAAGAGACGCGCAATATCCACAAGCGCCAGTAAGCAAGTTGATGGTAGAAATTGTGACATTTTGGTGTAAAAAGAGAAACTGAAACCGAAGATGAAGAAAAAAGATGGAAAGGCTGCAGCAGCGCTGCTGTCGTATTTAGAAACGGTATTCCTTGTCAACGTCCATTGCCCACGTAAACTTCTCGCGCAGGGTCTTGGTAAAGATCTTCTCCAAGGGCACGTTGTGCTTCTTGCACCAGGCGATCGAGATACGCGGGTCGATGTAGTTGATCTTGGAAGTCGACAGCGCAGTGGACTTGTTCTCGTCCTTCTCGATCTTGTTGACCTCGATGTTTGCAATGCGTTCGGTCAGCTTGTCAATCTTCTCGAGAATTTTCTCGGTAAGTGCATTCTTTGCAATTGGCGGCTCCGCGACGTAGGTGCCCTTCTTGATGCTCTTCTCGCGCTCGTCAATCTCGGCCAGAATTTCCTTGAGCTTTGACTTTGGCATCACGGGCTCGCGGGCTTCTTTGAGCTTCTCGTTGTCGCGCTCGAATTTCTTGGTAGCCTTCTCACGATCAACCTCGCAGTTTGCAATCAGGTGCTTCTTGATCCACGACGATGTAATACCGGGCTCCTTCTTGCCAAGATCGGGACGCTTCTTCTTTAACGTCGGCGCAATCTCGAGCAGATGGTTCTTGAGCAACATGCGCTGGTAGCGGACGGCAAGTAACTTGTCCTCGATCTTTGACATTTGGCCTTCAAAGCCCTTTGACACGGCGCGCTGATGGTTACAGAGGACGGCAACCATACGGTTGGCGCGGTTGTAGGCTAAGATCTTCTCGGCCTCGGTGCCCTCAGCTGGCGTGTCGACAAGCTGCTGGTCAAACACGTATGACGCGTTGTAGGTACGGAACACCTTTGCGGTAAGCCCCGGCATCAATGTCTGAAGATGCTTGTTGAGTGATGCAGTGGTCAGGCGGTCGAACAACATGTCGCTCGGTGTCTTGGGTTCCTTCTGGAAGAGGCGCAGGTTCTTCCATACCTGCTTATCAACCTCGGTTGTGCGCTCGTAGCGGATCGAGTCCTTACCCAAAAAGTCAAACTTGACAATGTTCGGCGGCTCGAGGTCGATATGCTCACAGCGCAGCGAGCAGCAGCCAACAGTGTCGGCCTCGTCGTCGCCCTTCTCATTACCGGCACGAAGCGCAAACCGATCGATAAGATACATGGCCGTAGCGCGCTGACGCACCGCCATGACCTCGCTCTTCAGCTCCTTCGTATACTCGCTGCGGATCTTGTCGATGCACTTGACCAGGCTGCGCGCTTTTTCGTACTTGCGCATGTCGCTCTGACCCTTGAGCGAGCTGCCGGCGGCCAGATAAACGTACTTTGTGCTTCCGTTGATGTTCTCCTTCCACATGGCCAGCCATGTCACTGTGTTGTCGTGAGTGATATTGCCCCACTTGTGACCGGCTGGGGGATCGGGCACCTTGGCCCCTTTGCCGATGTTGATAGTGACCTGTTCAGGCAACACGCGCTTCTTGAGACGGCCAGTCTTTGGATGTGCTCCGCGACCACGGAAAAGACCGGGCGGCTCGATCCGGAAGTTGCCGACCTTTTCGCGCCGTCCATCAAGCGTACAGAAGCCGTACATTTCATCGATGGAAATGCGCTCCTTCTTGGCCACCTCCTTCTCTTCTTTGGTCATCGCCTTGCGCTTGGCTGACTGGACGTCCAGATGCGCGCGAATCTTGTCAAAGTTGCAATTCTTGAACTCCTCGATTGGGTGGTTGCCCATGTGCTTGTTGCAGAGCGCCCTAAAGTCCATAAAGAAGTTCTGCTGGAATACCGGGTTGTTACCATGCTCTGTGTCAACTAAGGCGGCAAAGAAGGTCGCAACCTCCTCAACCGCGGGATGCATTTTGAACGGTTTGCCCTTGTATGCCATCGGGATTCCGTGAGGCACATATTCAGGCGGGAACATGACGCCGAAATGCTCGAGAGTGGACCATTTGGGCCCGTCGTCATTCTTATCTTCGAGCCACCACTTGTACTCTTCGCTGTCGCTGTCGCCGTTATCATCCTGCGATGTGGCCGTGACATTCGACTCGGACTTGACGGCTATCTTGGACTTTGCACCGTTCTTTGCCTTCGTCGCACCAGCTGCCTTGTCCTATTTGCAATTGTGCAGGTAGAATTAATTAGAGCATGATCAAACCACAGTGTCCAGTACAATAATGGTCTGTGGGGAGTCCACATGATACAATGCGCGTTTGGATCGGATAAAGGAACAGATGCAGTGCATGTATGCCTTAATAAAGGTAGAATGGCAGCATCTGCTGCTACTGGCCGAGAATTGCAGTAAAAGCAGTCGTCCAGAAAACAAACGATAAGGGTCAAACAGATAGCAGTGGCGGGGGAGACGAAAACAGCAAATATTGTGCGCTGTCCTTTGTTTTTGCTTACCTTGGCAGAAACCTTGGGCTTCTTTGCGTCCTTTTGGGCAGAGGCAGGCTCCTTCTTGGGCCTCTTGGTGCCAGCCTTCGCAGCGTTGCCGTTGGAAGCAGCAGCACTGGCTGTCGCCTCCTTCTTTGGCATCTTCACGGCCCTTGCGGCCTTGATGTTGGTCGATAATGGCTGGTCGGACTCGCTACCGCTGTCGCTGTCGGCCATGCTTGGCTTAGCAGCATAGACTCTGCCTTTCAGCTTTGCTAGTGGAACGCCGTCGTCGCTGTCGCTGTCGCTATCGTCGGCGTAACGCGACGGAACAACGCCATTCTTCTCTGTCTTTACAGAAACGACTCTCGACGAGAGTGGCATTTCGTCGTCAGAATCGGAGGAGCTCTACATTTAGGAAATGTCGGAGAAAAGAGCGGAATTAGCGCTAATTAGCAGTGTAGGCAAGTGGGCTATATGCATAATAGATGGAATATCCCATCCGCGTAGAGTTTCACTTTGCGGACATGAAAAATATACGGAAAATCGAGAGGAGACGGATAACGAGCACAGCGCACCTCCGACAGAGCGATCGGTACGCTCTACGTTTCAGCGTCAAATCCACTTCATGTGTCCTATCCGAAGTGCAAAACCTGCGCTTGGAGCACAGGCGCATACACGGCTGGATGGCTATGATTTAACACATATGCTGCATCCATGAGGCCTTACCATTATTGTCCAGTAGCAGCAGGCGTGCGAAAATAAAGAGAAGATAAAAAAATTCTCTGGGAAGAAAGGTTGTATTTCAGAGTGCAGGTGTTAGGTAAGGAGATAGAGAAAGAGAAAGCGAGTGCGCGAAAAAAGGGGCAAGAAAAAAATTTGAGGAGCAGAAAGACACTGTGTTCTGTGTGGGCTCTTTCTCAGTCGCACAAAAATGGACTTTCGCGATTTTTGTCCCTCGCATTATTCTGCGGGGCAATTCTGAACAGGCAAGACGTCACTCAGAAGATTCGTTACGTGGCCACCATCTCCATCTCCATCTTTCACAGCCTCAGCTTTCTGTTCCTTTCCTCTTTTTTCTCATTCTGCTCCCACGTCTGCACATTTCGCTTGCTTCTTGCTACAAGACACTTACACGTATCTGCACACAATATACACTTATTACTGTCATATTTCGACTCTGTCAGTCCTTGTTTTGGTGCCTACAGTCGCAACCTCTGTGCCCTTTGCAAACATCTGGCACGGACCGCCCATCCCTTTCCGGACGCTATAGATATATCGCTATCATTTGCATAGGCACGCATACTACCGCACTGCCCCTTATTTTCTGCGCTTTGACATGAGGCTCGACGAGGTTGAGTGGGCCGCGTATCTCCCCTATAACAGGGGTACCGAGTCGGAGGACTTTGAACATGAGCTGGTCAGCCAGCTCAAGCTGTGCGTTCTAGGCAGCAACTCGTCTGCGCTAACCGCCTTGATCGCCCAGCTCGAAAGGCAAGTTGAAGACGGAATTCGAATTGCATTTGCCCCAGATGCCTTGCCACCTTTTCCGCATATTCTACTAATCACCAGATACGCTTACGTACTCCTTTCCTGGCGCTGCGCCATCTCGCCGCCTGCACCAAAGGACGGATGAAAAATTTTATCTCCAACTGTAGCAACTACGTATCCGTTTCGCTGCCTCAGCGTGTCCGCATCTGCCGTATTCTCTATGAGCTGATCTCGACGCAGTCACTTGATCTCGGCCTATTTGGGACATGTTGCTCGACGCTTACACGCCTGCTAAGGTATGCGATATATAATTGCGCTGCATCTTCTTGATAAGTGCCCGCTTGTTCACTGGCCAGGTGCATATCTGTTCCTTCACAGAATTGCTGCCATTGTGACAAGGGGGAGGGGGAAGATGGCGCATTCATTTACAATAGAAACTAGTGAACCTGGTTTAGTATACTTTTCCTCCAGCCTCTCTATCTATGTCTGCCACAGCATGCTAATTATACAGCGTCTGCTACCTTTGCTACAATTGCCCGCATGTAGACGCGAGACACAGCTCACCATTGAAGACCTGTCGCTCGACTGGCGCAGGCTGTACGATCTGATCAAGACCCTTACATTCCCTGAGCAGTGGCAGGACAATCTCATCCAGAACAGATCAAAGCTCAAAAAGGTCGTCGAGCTGATATGTGCAGTAAACCGGTATTTCCCGCCATCGGCATCTAGGGAAGTCCTGAAGGAGCTGCTGCCGCATGTCCAGTTCAACTCGATGGACTGGCAGCTCCTGAACGTCCAGATGATCAACCTATTTATGCCGACTGCTGCCCCACCAGAGTCGTACTGCATGAGCGACGACGACAAGCCCGAGCGCTGGCTTCCGACGATCTTTTCGCTATGGTCGTTTAACCTGCGCATATCTGGATACGATGCCTACTTTATGAACCTGGTTACGTGTCTGGCCATAGAGCAAAAGGGCAGATTTAAGTTTACCAACCAGCAGATCCGCTTTGCGTTTGCGAGCGGGCTGCACTTCTTCAACCTGCCGGTCACTAGGGGCACAGCGTCGCTTCCTCGAAGCGTAACGACGTCGCTGGCAGACTCGTCAAACTTTTACCAGCTTCCACAGAACGGACTGCTTCCTCTGAGCGAAGAGCGGGCGCATACGTTTGCGCGATTTATTGTGTATACGATGCATGGCGAGGAGCCCGGCGGAACCCTCGAGCTGTTTGAGCAGCTGGTGCAGATGATCGAGCCCTTCTACCACCCTTCCAACAACGGCAGCTGGAGCGGCATTCTGTCCCGGTTCTTGCGGCATCTGTCCAAGGAGCTACTTGACCGCGTTCGCATGGAAGCCGAGCCTGACTGCAAAGTTCCCGAGAACATGCGTCTTACACGAAGAATGCGTCGTCGCTTTGTTCTATCTACGCGCACGCTGGCAATGCTGATTCTGTTCTCCAAGGGCGAGGATTCGGTGACCATGAGCCATTCGACGCTAAAGCACCTGGCCGAGATTGAGCCCGACCTTATATTCGGCCCGCTTCTGGACACGTTATACACTGCAATCGACTCTGTCACCGAGACTCACCGCATGATTTCGGCAATGCGCGCTCTGGCGAAGCTAGCCTCAACTCTGTCGAACTTTGAGCTCTATCCCGAAGGCGCACAGCATATTGCACCGCTGCTTGTTCTGACATTGCCTGGAATCGATGTCAATGACCCGACAAAGACCTGGTTTGCGCTAACGTTTATCTGCAACCTGTGCCTGAACGGCGTGGTTCTTAGAGAGCTACCAGCCGTGGGAGACATGCCGATGACCTACCTTAAGGAGTCTGACTCGAGCGCATATGAGGAGGATCTGGGCATTGATGGGGCGCCCGAAGTTGATATGGACCGTGTCGAGTGGATGACTCGGGCAAGCACAGCCCAGTTCGAGACGTGGCTCGACCAGTATCTGCGGCGAGTGTTTGTTCTGGTCGACAACATGTCAAGCAGCCTAGAGAGCACTAACCCGTCTGCTCTATCCCCGTCATCATCCTCGTCCGAGTTTGGCTTACAGATGATGGTTTCGCATACGACAGAGACTGTTCTGCTCCAGTGCAGCGAGCGCTACTACCCGATGGTCACCCGGCTGATTACAGACTTTGCCACTAGCATCAGCAGCTTGTCGGCTGTTGAGGGAATGTGCCGGATTGTTCAGGCATTCGCATGCGCTCTTCCAGAGCAGGCGCTTCCAGCACTCGTGCCTCTGTCCTGCGAGCGAATCACCGAGGAGGTGAACAATGGGATTGGATCCCAGCCGTCGCTGAGCATGCACACGCAGTCACACTCTGAGACGACGCTGATCTGGTATGCTTCGATACTCTCGAGACTGGTCAATTGCCAGTGCGGTGAGCTTCTCGTCAAATACAAGGACCAGATACGCGCGACTATCGAGCTTATGCTTGAAAAATGCTTATCTCGCCAGGTCTATCAGCTCGCCAGCACTACGCTGAACCGGATGGTCTCGACCATGGCAATGATCTATCCCGAGCGCGGCCACAGCGTTTCTCCCGAGATGTGGGCAAGTACCGAGTTCCAGCAAAACCACTTCCGCTACTGGGGCCAGCACCCCGAGATCGACAGCGAGTCCTTCGACATCAAGTGGCATGTTGCCGGGCCAAAGGAGATTGGCTGTGTGCTTGAGATTGTTCGCGGTGTTGTCAGACCTCTTGTCGGCAAGATGACCCATTTGCTAGATACGATGCGCGGTTCCCCAAGCAGCAATGTCAAGAACATCGACAATGTGCGGATGCACCGTATGCTAGTGGCCCTACGGTTTGGTGTGCAGTGTCTTGGGATGCTCATTCCACCGCCTTGTCGAGAGGTTGGCGCAGAAGATCTGGCTAATGTTATCGTAGAGGATAGCGATGCATACAATATGCCTCCGCGCTACCGCCTCGGCAAGCAAGTCGATGCTGGCTACATATTTGCGGAAGGTACAGCAGAGTACGAGGAGATATTCGCGATTCGAGAGGAGATTGGAAGCGTTGCCGCCTGTGCACTCGCCTTTATGGCTGAAAGCAGCGAGGACAACGTCGAGAACATCAAGGCGCTGATACTCCTGGCCCAGTCCTACATGTGCAACTTTGGAATCGACCGCTCAGTCCTGTCAAGCTACCGTCGCTCGTGGAGCTTCGGGCTCGATGGGTTTACGCTGGACAACAAGAAAGCTATTATGCCCTGGCTGTTTGCAGCCCGTAGAGCCGAGTGTTCCCAGCTTTCGCGCCTACTCCACAACTCTCGCTTTAGGGACACAACATCGCTTGGTGAGGAGATTTCCAGCAGGGTGGCACATTTCTGTCTATCGCAGTATGCCGAGGTTCGCAAGCATGCTGTAGCAGCACTGGATGATATTACAGCACTCATCCCGTCGCTAAAGTACCCGCTAATCCCACGGTTCCTCTCTGAACTCGATGCGAGCGAGTCTAGCGATCCTGAGCGGATGACTGGCGCACTTCGTGTTCTCGACACGCCGCCAATGAGAAGGACGTGTTTGCGCGACTGGCGTTTCTTTCCCAAGCTCGTCCTAGCACTATGTCGCGCACAGCACGAGGATAAGCCACAGGTCAAGAAACTAGTGCGCAACACTGCTGTTGCTCAGGTCGTCCATGTAGCAGCACCGCACCCAGTCAGCGATGTGAGCCAGGACATTCGGAACATGGTCTTGGAGCTGTCTGGGGACAATCCCAAAGATGCGTCTGTGCAGCGGATCAAGACCGAATGCCAAGACCAGTACCTGTTTGCGAGCGCAGAGAACCTGCAGCTTATCAACTCTCTTGTTGATATTCTGCGTGACGCAGGTACGACCTGGCGATTTGCAGCAATCGCAGGGTACTATCTCGATCAGCTATCGAGTGTCGAAACACCCCTGTCATCGCGCGTGGTGGCCACACTGGCAGAGAATCTGACGTCGGACCTGGTACTGTTCCGCGAGAGCGCTGCCATCTACCTCACCCAGCTGCTCTGCCGTATCAAGCACAGAAGTAGGCCCGAGTCTGACTTTTCCGCTCTTGAAAAGTCGCAGCCCAGCAAGGACTATGCAACTCTTTGTGAGCGCGCCCTGGCTGGAGACGAAGAGGCGCTGAATGCGCCGTTCCTCGATAATCCGGCGGCAGGGTGGTTTGTCTGGCCAGATGAGGTTAGGCTGTTCCCGCAAATACCCTCAGGTGCAGAGGAGCCGTTTGGCCATATCGATCCAGCGTCGCAGGAGGCATATGATGCTGTCCGGTCGGTCATATTCCGCGATGACAAGTGGGAGCGGATTGCGCGTCTCTTCTCTATCGAGAGCGCTCGTGTGCCGGAAGAGGATTCGTTTGGTGTATCTCGTGCAATGCTCCACGAGCAGCTGTTTGCGTTGTTCGGCCTGCCGTTGCTGGAGAAGGCATGGTCTTCTATAAACTCTCTTGCGCAGGACTTTGAGCGCACAGGTGCACAGCGTGCGGCTGCAGAGATTGTTGCCGGTGTTATGCGCGGATCCAAGCATTGGAATCGTGATGCGCTAGCGCGGATGTGGGATCTGTTTATACCGCTGCTTACCTCGGTATTTTCTCGACTACGCCCAGATACGCTCCGCTTCTGGCAGGTCTGTCTGCAGTACGCGTTTGCGCGCCGCGATCCACGCCGATACTTGCCACTTATTCGTCTAGTCATCTACGCCAACGCATTTGACCCACAGGCCGAGGCACCTTTTGCTGAGGCAGCCAAGCTCGAGCTTATGCGTGTTCTTATTAGCTCTTGGGACTGGCGCATTGCCTCGGCCATCATTTCGAGCAAGCCGCGTCTCCTTGACGCCCTTGCACATCCTTATAAGCAGGTGCGCGATGCGACTGGCGTTGTCATGTACATGCTGTCGTCTTCCGAGTTCAGCGTGTCGTATGACTCTGTCGGTACTGCGATAGAGGATCTTGCGAGGTATGGATCGACTGGCCGTGACTTTTCGCACTGGATTGGCACGTCCCGGACACAGAACCTGATTCGTGACATGATTACGAGTGTCAGCGACTGGAAGGCCGACCATATCCCGTCGAACGAGGGCACGTCCAATTATATCCGCGGGTGCAAGACATTGTTGACGTTCTTCTTGGCAAGCTTTGGATACAGCTCACGCCGCTTGGCCATTGAGCATATTCCAGAGATTCTGCCTCTTTTCTCGCTGTTACAGGAGCAGCACGACGACGAGGACGTTGCGCGGTTGGCGAATATTGTTATGCAGTTCTTGTCGCAGATACTGTATACCGCGGATATATCCGAGGGTGTAGCCAACAAGATTCTGGCGCTGCTAGACGAGTCGGCCATGTGGCATGTAGTCAACAAGTCACTTCCGCTTCTGTGCACGCTGACATTCTCTAACCGGTTTACGCTGTCGCGGGAGGTCCGCTCGCGTATTCTGGACACGACGGCCGCGTTCCTTGAGCACGACCAGCTCGAGGTCAGGCAGTCGGCATCGTCGTCGCTGACCAGCCTGGTCAAATGCGCCAGCCCTCAGGTCATTACCGATATCAACTCAAAGTTCTCGGCCAAGCTTCAGAAGCGGCTGCCGCGCGTGCGCCACGGAAAACCGCTCAAGAGCCCGGCAGCATACAGCAAGCTTGTCCTGACAAGGCATGCTGGCGTATTGGGTCTTTCGTGTCTTGTTTTGGCGTTCCCGTACACGATCCCCGATTGGATGCCCGAGGTTCTGGTTCTGCTTGCCAACTGCATGGACGACCCGAATCCTATCCAGGGGACCGTACAGCGCACATTTGCCGAATTCAGACGCACTCACATGGACACTTGGCATGAAGATCGCAAGAAGTTTACATCGGCTCAGCTCGAGATCCTGACTGACATGCTTGTTTCCCCGTGCTATTACGCGTAATTTATCAATATATTATAGTGTCAACAACCTGTTTTATTAGTCGTCATTCTCGCTCTCCTCGTTGAGCTCTTCGAGAGACTTGCCCTTTGTTTCAGGGACAAACCAGGTGAAGACAAGGCCGATAAGCATAAACAGGGCAAAGATCTGGATAAGGTGAGGGATGAAGGCGTTCTTGCCACCGCGGTTCTTGAGCTGGAAGAAACCGAGCTGGGCGATAACAGCGCCAATCTTGCCACTGGCAGCGCTGATACCGTGGCACGTCGAGCGGAATCTGGTAGGGAAGGCCTCGGCAGGAATGATGAACGTGGTCGTGTTGGGACCAAAGTTCTGGAAGAACTGAGCCAGAGTAATTAGCACGACGAATCCGGCAACCGACTTGTCCAGAATCTGGTGATAAGCGAAGCCCAGAATGCAGAAGAGGATCAGGAGTGCAACAAAGCCGATAAACTGGATCGTGCGGCGGCCAAGGCGATCAATGGTAAAGACGGTGACCCAGTATCCAGGAAGCGTACCAAGCAGGTTCAGAATGATATTGCCGGCAGATGTCTTGAGGAGCTGGTGGTATGGCGTGCCACTGCCCGAGAACCCGATAGCCTGAAGAATAATTGACGAATTGAGGTTGACGCCGTAGAATGCGACGTCGAGGGCAAACCAGGTCACAGACGTACCCATGAGAACCCTAAAGTTCTTCCACTTCTTGAAGTGATGGTAGAACTCGGTCCATGTGGGCTTCTGAACCTTGTTCTCGGCAGCGGGGCGCTGCAGGGGAGCGCTTTCGGTGTCATCGTCTGTGGACTTGCCGATGGTCGTTTTGATGTCGCGGGCAGCCTGGTGCACGTTCTGCTCAATGTCCAGGGTGTAGCGCGGGGTCTCGGGAATCGTCAAGCGGAAGTAGAGAGCGATAAGTCCTGGAACCACGCCCAGACCCATGATGATACGCCAGACGTAGTCGAGCGTCTGCTGGTCGCCATCAACAGCACCCTTGAAAGCAGCGAGTACGATAATAGCCACAATAGCAGCAGCAACAATTCCGAAGCCTTGCATCGCAAACACAGCAGCGATCATGGCACCGCGGTTCTTTGTTGTCGCAAACTCTGAGGTGATGATTGCGCTGACCGGGTAGTCACCACCAATACCAATTCCAAGAACGAAGCGCCAGATGAACAGAACCCAGTATACAGACAGCCCGCGAGCAGTGTTGCCGGCGAACGAGCCACCGAGAGTGCAGACAATAATGATGATAAGCTCGACACCGTAGATGCGCTTACGACCCAGACGATCGGACAGATAGCCAAAGATGAACTGGCCAAAGATACAGCCAAGCTGAGTTGCGCCCTTGATCCACATGTCAATGTTGGTAGGAGTGGTGTTCTTGGCATCGCCCTCGGCGTTGGCGTAGTAGACATATCCCATGATGAGCGAGCACAGGTTGATGGCAAAGATGTCGTAGCTGTCAGTAAAGAAACCGACGCCGGCGACTAGGCAGGCCTTGACATGGAACCAGCCGAACTTGGCGTTGTCGATTTCGGCAAGCGCCCTCTGACGAACAGCGAGAACGTCATCGCTGGTGACTTCCTTGGTATAGGAAACGCTATGAGCGTTACCCCGTGGACCGGAGGCATACTCGGGATGGCCCTGGGTATGGACGGCATCCTTCCCGGAGTGGTCTGAAAACGAAGACATGACTAAAAAAATTAGAAATTATGTATATATATATATAATCGGACACGCCAAAAGCTATCCGTGCGCTGATTGTAGCAGAAAGGAGGAAAGAGATAAGTGATACTTTGCTAAAACTTTGTATGGACGAGTACCGGTGGGAAAACTGGTTGTGTTTTATATGCAGCAGAAGACACTTGGGTTCTTCGAAACAACATTCCTTCTCCATCTTTTTTGCCAAAGCGTGGCAAAATGGAACGACAGGAAGTATCAGCTTGATTTTTCTTGCACACTATCTATAATTCTATTCAAAGCAACATTTGTCTGGTTCCTGCAGGCCAAGAATGGTAAGCATTTTTCTAAAACGGGAACGCAATAGCAGCACCAGCGGCGAAATGACAGAGGTCGCTGTGCCAAGCACCGATTTCGTGTTTATGACATGGAGAACATTTGATCATATAGAAACCGGATACGTTCTGATCAAGACAATTAGACCAGGTGTGTGCGCTGATGAAGATGATAGGTTCTCTTGTTGAGGGACCTTCATATGCGCCTAGACAGAATTGTGCGCAGGCGGGGTAATCTCTAATTACAGCTTCAGCAGAATATTGTACATTTACAGGGAAAAAGAAGCAACCTTAGCATGCGTTTTCGAAAGATTTTCTCTACATTTGCGCGCGTGGTGACAAAGAGGATAGAAATGAAAGCCGCGTTCTTTTTTATCTGCTTTTGGCATGGCAAATTTTCCCGATCGCACCCGATTGAATTGTCTGCCAATATTGATGCAGGATGGAAGTCCAAAAGCTGCCCACATGTGCCTCTGCGAGTGGCCCAGAGCATCAGCTTTGATTGCTTAAATCTCCGCCAATGGATGGTCCATGAGGCCGGAACCATGGCTTGTGTTTACCATATACGGATGGACACACCCTGTTTAGGAAAGCCTGGCTGTGAACGTGCGCACGGCCTTTATTTTGTTGGACCGACAGAAAATACCGATGGACTGGGACTGACATGGGTTAACAGCCGAGATAACGCAGACCGACTTGTTTAGGAGGGGATTGACTTTTGGAGTCTCAGATACGAGCGCTGGCCAAAGTTATAATTTATTGGACGACAACAATAACGTGCTTTCCGATATGAAGGGAGTCTATTAAACCTGTGTCGAGAAAGAAATAAAAAAGATATGTGAGAATACGAGCAGCCAAATGCTATCCAGATAGCTAGAAGACGAATATGAGAGAGAAAAAGAAAAGACGCATTTTGTCCAGCTTTTTTAAGCTATGTCATTTCTAGTTGTCTTGTCTCGAGTCCTCGTTATCGGATTTGGAATACAGCTCCTGCCACAGGAGGTCCTTGAGCTGGTCGATGGTCAACCGATCCCTGTAGTTGTCAAAGTCAAAGAAGCGCTCGGGCAGCGGAGGGCATGCGGGCTCGTCAGCCTCGTCGTGATACTGGGCCAGATACGGGTGTGCGAGAGCCTCCTCGACAGTGATGCGCCTTCTGGGGCTGAATGTGAGCATCTTGTCCATGAGGTCGATGGCAAGCGGGCTGGCGTAGGGGAAGTGCTTGGACAGATTGACCTTGGCCTTGAGCGGCAGCTGGCGGATGTAGTCGCGGGCACGCGTGCTCTTGATGTCAAGGTAGTCGCTCGAGACCGGGGTGCCCAGGAGATCAAAGATGAGCTTAAGCTGGTGGTGGTAGTCGCGGCCAGGGAACAGAGGCACCTTGGACAGCATCTCGGCCATGATGCAGCCGACAGACCAGATATCAATGGCCTTTGTGTACTCCTTGAACGACAGCATGATCTCGGGTGCGCGGTACCATCTGGTGGCAACATACTCGGTCAGGAAGGACTCGTTGCTGTCCGAGTCGTTGTTTGCGCCGCGCGCTAAGCCAAAGTCGCACACCTTGAGGTCGCAGTTAGCATTGAGCAGGATGTTCGCTGGCTTGAGGTCGCGGTGCAGCACGTTGCACGAATGGATGTACTTGAGCGCACGCAGGATCTGGTACAGGAAGTACTGGACGTGCTCCTCGGACAGCGGCTGCGTCTTGATGATGCGGTGGAGATCAATGTCCAGCAGCTCCTGGACGATGTAAACCTCCGAAAAGTCGTTGCGAGGGCTCATGTTGGTCACATCGTACAGGGTGATAATCTACAAACAGAGAGACTTTGCTGGCGATTAGCTGATTTTTGTTTTGGCATATTCTGCTTTGTGTCCACTAGCAGCCATGTGACGATCCCCTCCTGGCTTGATAATCAACCGGCATGTCCATTCAGAATGGATGGGCGAATCAATGTGTTCCGGCTGACGACTTACATTTTCGTGGTTAAAGTGCTTGAGAAGCTTGATCTCACGCAGCGTGCGCTGGCACAGCATCTGGCTGTCAAAGGGACCAATGCGCTTGATGGCGACATCGATGCCGCTCGATATGTGCTTGGCCGAACTACAGCAACAATAGGTAAACTTAGTCGTTGCTCTCTCTTTTTTTCTCAGGGATTTAAAAGCTGGAGGGTCAATTGTGACACCCGCACCACGCAGTAGCCATCACAGACCGTGGCAAAAAAAGTAAACAAACAAGCGGATGGCGGCTAATATCTCGGTTCCCAGTGCACAGATTCTGTCAACTCTTCTCCCCCCCCCCCCCAAATCTTTGCGTATCGGGAAAGGGCAAAACAGAAACACAAACTGCCAATAGCTGAGGTATGGAGGATGTAAGATGAAGGGGCGCGCGCAACCGCGGAGACAAAAAAGGGCTTCCCTGCCCAATTGTCCGTTCATCTGTTGTCCCTGGTCCAGCCCAGGGACGGTGCCCGTAGAGGATAATGGCGAAAAAAAAACTAGATGGATACATACCAGACTGTTCCGTAGGCGCCCATGCCGATAACGCTGACTACCTGGTACTCTGAACCCGGATTGAAGTTCTTAAGCAGGTTCTGGATGGCCAGAGCCTGTGCGTTTGCCTGCTGCTGGTGCTGCGCCTGCTGCTGCGCCTGTTGCTGCTGCTGCTGTCTCTGCTTCTGCTGCTGGTACTCCATTATCTGTTACTCTTTCTTATTAAAACAAGTGCGGGAGGGATGCAAGATATAGGAGAAAAAGAGGGGAAAAATATTAAAGTAGTGAAATGTCGAGATGAGGAAGAAAAGTGAACAAGTGCTTGTGCGTAAACAAACAGACCACAAATAGAGAGTACGTCGACTTCTTATAAGCTTTCCCTTTAACGCTGTTTGCGAGAAGAATAAATAACTGGGGTCAACAAAAAACGGCTGGAAAGAAGGAACATACAGATGATGGCTGAAAGGGCGTTGATCGTCTGTCTGTTTTTTTCGCCCTCTTCTCGATTGTTGTCATTGCGCCGAGATGCACAAAAAGAGCGCTATCCTGTCCGCCAATGTGCCTCCATTGACATACGTCGGCGAGGCCTGCTTCTTTGTGGCCCATGGCGATCGCGCCCTTTGTGGCTCTCTTTCCGGCCCAACCAAATCCCAAGAACCAGCAGCCCCTCCTTTGTCCTTCGCCGGCACAAAGAGTGGTGCGAGGGATTAGACTTTGAAAGTCCTCATGACGACTATGAATATTTTATTAAGCTCTAAACCGGGTCCTGGATGCCCTTTTACTGGGAAACGGCGGCACTGTCGTCCTCGGACAGATAGCTCGCTCTCATGTGGTTCACCTCGCATGCCGACATGAGCATCTCCATCGATCCCAGCAGCATCGTCAGGTCCTGGTGGAGACGCAGCTCGACGCGTACCTTTGTGCGCAGGCGGACCAGCAGCTCGCCAATCTGCGTCGAGCTGCTGAGGAGGTCGCCGTAGATGTCTAGGATTGCATCGGCGACCTTGATAAGCAGCTGTGTGTAGCGCGGGTTGTCGATATACTTGACAACAAAGCGCAGCACCGGGTCGAGCGACAGCTCGTCGCGGCCAGACAAGGCCGTGGTAAGGCCGTCTCGGTGGATCAGCTCCTGCAGCAGCGAGACGATAATTGACCCGGCCCGGTTGTTGGCTAGCACGGCATCGAGCGCGCGCGCATACTCAAACTTCCGCAAGAGCTTGTCGTAGTCAGCCAGGCTGCGGCTGCGCTTGTATTCGATGCGCAGATCGTCGTCGTCGCCCTTGTGCGCGCTACCGCGCAAAAAGTACGCGCGCGTGCCGTAGACAATCTCGTCCTTCTTCATCTGCACCTCGGCCTGCTCCTTTGCCGAGACATCGCGGCGGCGCAACGAGAACACGCCCGAGCTCATGCCCACGGCCAGCGAGGTGCTGTCGGGAGACAGGGCCACACTGAGCACCGGCGCCGGGTACGTTGCGCTGTAGGTCATCTTGTATGTCTGCAGGTCGTATATCTTTACGTGGTGGTCGAGCGAGCCGGCAAGCAGGCGGCTGCCGTCGTTGTCGAGACACAGCGACGTCACGGTCTTTTCGTGGTTGCCCATGTTGGCCAGCAGCCGTCCGCCCATGGCAATGTCAAACATTTTGATGCACGGGCCGCCGGCTGCCGCCAGGACGCCCGAGCCTGGGAGCACAACGACCGACTCTACCGGGTTGTCGACTGTGATTTTTATTGCGCATGCATTGGCCCGCACGTCCCAGATGCAGACCGTGTGGTCGTACGAACCCGTGGCAAACATGTTCGGGTTGTCGGCAAAGATACAGCCTGCATGCACGTAGTCTGTGTGGTCTTCGAATGTCGCGATTGCGCTCTGGCTCGGGATGTCCCAGACACGCACGGTCGTGTCGTTCGATCCCGAGAACACCTGCGTCCGGTTGGGCAGGAAACGCGTTATGTGCACAGGGTCGGTGTGGCCTTTGAATGTGCGCAGAACCGCGCGACTGCCGGCGTCGAATACCTGCACCAGGTTGGTGTCGTCTCCGGCAACAAGCAGCTTTCCGTCTGACCGGAACGATCCGCTGTGCGCTGTGCTGTTGAAACGCGTAATAGACTTTTTCAGCTGGCCGGTGCGGCTGCTGTACATCTGCAGCCGCGTCGACGCCGTCACAACTAGATCGTGCGGCTTGGTCGGGCAGAACTCGAGCGACGAGACCATGCCGTACTCCTTGACCAGCACCGGCGACTCGAACTTCTTCCAGTACCCGGCCTCGGGCGCTCCCCTCTTTACATTGCGCATTGGCCGCATGCTCGAAAGCGGCTTGTACTCCATTGTTGAGAGAATGTGCGAGTGTTTAAACAGAATAAGCTAAGCTGGGCCGTTCAGTAAAGCAAGCGCGAATAGTCGCAGGCTGCTGTCGCATGGAAGGTTTTTTTGGGGCCTTCAAAAAAAAAATTCAACTCACTGATTAGGTGCGATCAGATCACACGATATTGCTGGAAATGAGATGTAGCCTGATCACCTTCAGCTTTTTTGTTACTCGGCTTGTCGAATCTCAACAAAAAACATTTGAATTAGCTCATTCTCTGTATATAATATGGCGCAGCGGTTTGGCAACCTCAAGGTCTACTTTCCCAACCTTGTGTTCAAGATAATCCCCGACGCCCGCCTTGCCAAGAACCAGGCGGCGTTCCGCGTTCCCCTGAACATCAACAAGCTCGATATCAAGGACTACCTCACACACGTATACAATGTCACCGTCACCGACGTGCGCACGACCGTGTTCCCGGGAAAGCTGTCGACGAACCGGTACACAGGGCAGAAAGAACGCTCGTCGCGCATCAAGAAGGCGATTGTCACGATGAAGGAGGAGTTCGAGTACCCGAAGGAGGCCGACACTGATAAGGACTTTGGCGGGCTCGAGCTCAAGTACGAGACTCTGCGGAGGGCAAACAAGCTCAAGGGCTGGCGCATCCGCCCGTCCGTCGAGATGATGGCCCTGCGGAGCCAGGTCCTTGAGAACCGGAAGACGGCAGAGGAGGCGAGCACCAAGAAGGCCTAGCACCAGGTTTTTATGCAGTCAAATACACGTGATATAATTCCCAAAAGAAACCAGCGTCTACCGAAATCGACAGCACTGGCCTACAGCACTAGTGGTCAGCTTGATCGTCCTGCCTGGCACTTGCACTCTATAAACATTATCAAATAAAAAGATACACGCTGAATAATGCCCAACGTCAACTTTTGCCCTAGCTGCAATAACATCCTGTATCCGCGCGAGGACAAGGTCCGGCGTATCCTAGAGCTGGCCTGCCGCAACTGCCCCCACTTAGACGTTGCGCCTAGTAACTGCGTCTATCGCCATGAGGTTACGCACATCCCGAGGTAAGTCGGCACATGTATATGCCGAGCAGCCGTAGTTTTATATACGATGCATCCTATTGCAGCGTACTAACAAAACACCGTGGTACTTTCTGTACTTTTACGCTTACCCTTTTGCCACTAGTGAACAGACGATGGTTATCAAGAACCTAAGCTCGGACCCGACGCTTCCTCGTACAACACTAGTACAATGCACAGAGTGCGGTAACAAAGAAGCAGTCTATTTCCAGTCGCAGTCTCAACACCCGGACACACGAATGACGCTCTACTACGTCTGTACAGACCTGGAATGCCAGCACCGCTGGGAGACAAAAGACTCTGACTCCCGTCGTTCTTAAAGCTTTATTTTCAATAAGAGGGTTTCAACAAGTCGACATGTAAAATCAGTGTTCTTTTATTTTATTGCCAGACAACGTCTAACCTGACTTGAAGAGCAAAACGGCAGTGTGGTTGATATAGAAGTAGATGAAATGGCCAGTCTCGTGCGTAACATACGAGCCAAAGTTGCGGCCGACAACAACGTGCCAGGTAGGGCCAAACTTCTTGTCGCACTCACGCTTAATGGTCGCTGCGATATCCTTTTCGACCTCCGAAGAGATAAATGCCTGCTTGGCGATTTCAGAGACGTCGCTCTGCATGCTCTCGTTCATGTCGACGCTCTTGATAACGATCTTGGTGTCCTCCATGGTCAAGTAAAAGGCAAACGTGCGTGCTTAGAGAAAGAAAAATGAGTATAGATTGGGTGTGTAAAAGTTGAATGAGGAGAAGAAAAACAGTGTAAACAAATGATTGAGAGAAAAAAGGGCCAAACAAACAAATGTTTCCCTCCGCGAGATCGTGCCTGATGAAAATCTGATTCACCACGCACATGTCGCTGCCTGGTGGCGCTCTGTTTTACAAAGAATTTTATTGGCATTATCGATAGAAAGCCCTTGTCTACGAAGACGACGACGAGCCCTCGTTGACACTACCGACGCTGCTGCTACTGCTGTTCCGGCTGCTCTTGATGCTTGGCGACGCGGCAGCTGTGTTGGCTGCTACAGTGTCTTCAGACTCGATCGCCGACCCAGACCGAGAGATGCCCATGCCCTTGCCAAAGACGCGCGATGTGATCCGCTCAAGAACGGGGACCTGCTCGCCGCTGATGAGAATCAGGTTCAGCACCTTGGTACGCGTGTCTACCTCGGTACGCGAGTACTCTGCATGCAGCTTCTCCGCCTTGGTGGTTAGAACATCTTTGCTGTGCACATAGTACGGCTGGATGAACTGCGGAAGCAGACTAGGAATGGTGGTGTTGACTGTAGTCTTGACGCGCTCCTGGACCGTATCCAGCAGGCGGTGCGATCGCTCCGAGATCTCTGACTCGTAGACATTGACCGTATCCTTGACGGACTGCTGGATGCCGCCGATTGCAGACCTGCTAGCCTGTAGCTGGTCGTAGTAGACTCGCCCGACACGCTGCGGAACCTTGTGGACCAGAATGGTGACCTTTTCGAGCGGCGACTCGACGTCAGCCGTGGTGGCGGCAGGCGCATCGGTGGATGGTGCAGCATCGGCCTTCTCACCACCTTCGACTGCGTGATGGCAAACTTCAGCATATGTCTCCTTGGTCTGCTGCGAGCCTGCGGCACCTTCCTTTGGAGGAAGGACATAGTCTATCAGATAGTCGACGCGGTCGAGGGCAGAGTTGGTAGTCGACTTGGCCACGGCAAAGGTGCGGGCAACGATGGGGTACTTTGCCTCGACGTCCCTGGCCTTGCTCTGGATTGTCTCAATCACCTCGCTTGTCGGCTTTCCAACAATCGGGTACTTTGTCTCGATTATGTCAAGAGACCGTGTAGCATACCCGTCAATCGCGACAAGAGGCTTCTCTACCGGCTTGAGCAGGGGGAGCGACTTCTCGGCATATCCACCCGCCTTCTCGGCATATCCAATGATGGATTTCGTGTACCTGTTGCTCTCGGCAATGCGGTAGATGCTGCTGACAGTGTCGTTGATAATTGGCAGCTCGTAGAGACGAGTGAAAAATGTCAGGTTCGACAGATCAGGACGCTGCTCATCGCCGGCATCGGTCTCGACTGTCGATGTTTCAGAGCGCGAATCCTCGTAGATCCCGGCAGAGGTGCCCGCAGGGTCTGCTGCAGGAGCGTTCATGGCGCTGGCGTTTTTGGCGTCTGCCTCGTTCGGCAGTGATGCTGATGCTGGTGAAGATGGAATAGCTGTTGCCATGGCTATATACACACTGGCTAGCCTGCTTGTTGCTAGAAGCAAGAGGTGCGTTAAAAGAATGGAGTAATAGAGACAGGAGACGAGTATAAGAACAGGAAAAGCCAGCACCGTGCAGCACTTTTTGGGGAGTGGAAGCCGTGTAGAAAAATTTTTTCTTTGATTATTGCAGAGATGCAGAGCAAGGGAAGAAGAAGTAGGAAGAACAAGAGTCTCTTTAATATTTAAAGTCCATACAGGAGTGGTACAAAAAAGACGGCGCGACTGAGGGGAAATGACAGCCCCTTTTTATACGCAGTGCAAGGAGGCGTTCACCCCCGACGAAAAATTTCATGATATGCCGCGTTCATCACCTCACTCGCTTTTTTTTCTCTCTCACTTTCACAGACAACCATGAACATTGGTGATTCGATAAGGTGCAGCTGCACGTGAAAGCCCTGAGTTGAGCTTTTTTTCTATGCAGCAGCAGGCATTTTCCCCCCAAAAGAGCGAGAAAGAGACAGACTTGCACATTATTATGCACTGATAGCACGGCATGGTCGGGTGGCGGTTCGTTGGCATTTCTGCAAAGAGATGCTTTGACGAGACACTTGAAACTCCTATCTCCTGCCAGCCATCAGGCTCAGCAAGTGGAAGAGCGGAAGGACTTCTATTGTTGATCAACTCTGTTAAACCGGAAACACTCGGAAACGTAGCAGACAAGGCGTGCCTGCCAAATGCGATCGATTGGAGGTGATAATACGTCAACAGCACACACATGCATATGTATTATTCTGTAGACAGCCAATAGCCAAAGTTACTTTTTGTTTGCGAAAGAGGGCTGCTTCGCACTGCGTTTCCACGCCTATTGCTGTCGCATGCGCATTAGCGTGAGCGCTTCAAAATCCGCAAAGCTCATACTAATGCCAGGGACATTACGCAAATCAATGTCTTCAATCTCGGGCAGTCTGGATGCGCCATCTCTGGCAGCACTGCTGCTGTCGGCCATTTGCGTACTCTCAGCTGCCTTTGCATTTAGCGACCCGATAATGGATTGCACCGCTTGTGACTCCGCGCCTTTCGCCCAAAATCGCGAGAAGGCAGAGAGCTGCGCGTCTGTGTGCTTTGCATTCATCAGCATGTGAGCCGAAGCGATTGATTTGAACACAAGCAATGCCGAGGCAGTCGCAGATTCCCGCTTCTTTAAATTTCTCAGCCCCGTGGGAGCTAGCACGACCTCCTCTAGCTCGCCAAACGGAGAGAACAGAGTCTCTAGCGTCTCTCGATCGTAGCTGATCCCACTGTTTGTGTCCCAGCGGATCCGTATCGACCGATCCAGATCGTCGACTTCGTCCATTGTCTCTTCAGCAGCTCTCGCGTTTGCCTCTTCGTCCATTCTTCTTATATTTTCGCGCATACGCCTGTCATGCCTTTCCTCGTGCTTCTGAGCCTCTCGGCGGAAGCGGGCAGCTTCCTGGTGGATATTCTGCTGCCGCATGCGCTCGGCCTCGCGCACCTGCCTAGCCGCGCGCTCGTCCTCCTCAAGCTCTGACTTCATCCGCTTTCGATGGCTGCTAATTGCACTCTGTCGCTGGCGCTTGGCTATTTGCGCCCGCAGCTTTTCGTCATACTCGGCTCGCCGTTTCGGATCGGTCAGCAGATCGTACGCGCTTTTGATGTCGTGAAAGATTCTAGATGCGTCAGGGTTGTCCCGGTTCTTGTCTGGATGGTACTGGAGTGCCTTAACTCTGTATGCCTTTGTGAGTTCTTTGTCGCCGACATCGATTTCGACGCCAAGCAGCTTGTAGAAGTCTATTTCATTATCCATGTTATTACTACAATTGAATGCAAGCCACTAGAAACACTCTAAATTTGCCGCTCGGCACTACTCGCGTGGTTGGTATTTATATATTTTCAAAATTTATGGGTCAGCTGCGGCTCAGAGTATTTGAGCGAGTGACAAAAAAATCAAGCAACAGAGCAACATTTGCTTCCTTTTACTCTTTTTTGTTTTGTTTACTCGCTGCTTTCTCTCACCTGCTTATAGCTTTATACTTTATCCTGTTTGCCATGTCCGTCAATAACAATACCAATGATGCACTTATCAGTCGACTTGCAAGCATTGACGAGATCTATCCTGAGTGCTATGAAGATTTCCGTGAGACTCGTCTAACCCGCACCGAAACGCTTATGATTAAGGCAAGCGCTGCTATTCGTGAAACACCAGGCTGGGAGGATGAGCTTGATAATGAGGCTTCTGTTCAGCGCTGGAAGATGATGGCTACAGCTGAATACAGCCTGTCAGACTTAGCAGCTACATATGTCCTAGATGAGCTGCGGTACTATGCTAGGCTTAATAGTGCAAGCCGCCCTAGTGGATGCGAGATTTCTACAGTTGATATGGTCTGGGTAGCACAGCTGGATGGTGCCGACGGCCAGCTTTTACACGATCTTAAAATGGATGTAGCAACAGTTCTTGAGTGTGATGATGAGCATCAAGACTGGTCAGACTCAATTGCACCCATGACTTCCAGAGTGGCTGACTCTGGCTTCAAGCCCGTTCTTCATTTAATTGACCCATCTCTCCATGTGCTTGTTTATGACAGAACACCAATTTTTAATGAGCCAACGTCCTCTCCAGAAGATGCGCTGGCTGGTTCTTTGGGGTGGTCTGTTCCTGGATCAAAGGCTGCATGGTACACTGCTGTACATGGTATTAACAAAAACGCATCAGCTGGAAGGCAGTCAACTATTTCCTATTATTCTGAAAGACCTGAGGCACACAACTCACTGCCGTATTGCTGGATTCCCTCTGACATTTATGTTGACAATGATGGATCTGTCACCATTCAATCTTACATCAACAACCTACATCCAATTCGCCATAAACGCATATACCATGTTATTTCTAGAATGATCTCAAGATGTATTCCACTTGTTGAACAAGTGTTGACCGATATCGTTCATAGACGCGACTTTCGCGTATCAAATGTGTTTTCTCGATGGATCCAAGAGACAGTTCCAACATTCTCATATGACATTCGTGAACTGCGCTATCATGAAGCTGATACTAATGAAGATGTTTACGGAGCCTGGGAGAGTGGCCTTCGGTTTGTCACACCTAATCCAGACAAATTTGTAAACCCCAGAAGAACATTGGCTCCTTATAGCCTCCGTGGAAGGAAGCTCCAAGCCTATGTCAAAATGACAAATGTTTACCTTACGCCCGAAAACCCAGAATTTATCCCTGAGGCTCAATATATCGCTGGCTCAGAAAATGAGCGCATATTGGCTGCTGCTATTTGTTTTTACGACATGACTAATATTCAGCCAGTAAATATCGAATTTGGAGATTCCGTCGTCAAGGAACCAGGTGATTTTGATATGCGTGACTACTTTGTTGAACATATATATGGTCCTGCTAACTTTAATTTGCAAGGTTATAGCAATGAGCTTGGTGCGGTTTCTGCTGGAGACGGTAGCTTCTTATGTTTTCCATTTTTTTACGAATGCAGCATAGGCCCTATTAGACTGACTAATCCTGCTAGTTCTGGACATGCTAAAATGCTCATGCTTTATTTTGCCGACCCCTCGCAAGATGTAATTTCCACAGCAGTTGTGCCGCCACAGCAACATCATTGGAGACTAAGCACACAGATAGTTAAAAGATCACTCTGTCAATTTGTTCCCGAAGACATTCAGTTAATGATTGCTAAGCACTTGGATTATTCCATGGGACTAGATGCTGCTAAAGATATACGATCAGAAATCAATCACGCACACAATTTTAACAATGATAGCACAAACTGGTACCACTGCCTTGCTATAGGGTATAACCACGGAACAAGGCGTTTTAAAAAATAGTTTTTTATATCTAGTATATTAATAATGGTAAAGTGCAGTTAATTGGATTAAATGTCAGACTTGATAATTTGGGATTTAAAAGGGCAAAAATGCCGCTTTATATAATCATTCTTTTTAAAATAAATAGCTGCTATTAAACAGATCTACTGGTATGTTTCTCTGCTTTTGAATTTTATTTTTAAGCCAGCTTTTATTACATTTTATTTTATTTTTTAAGCATTATTCATGATTAGTATTACAGAACTTCCCTTCTTAGTTACGGAAAACATATTAAAATATGCTGCTTCCAGACGTCAATACAAGTATAGCAGGCACTGGAAAAGCACCTTACCATTACTAGCGGTATGCTCAACATGGAGAACATTAACACTTCCGACGCTGTACCAATATGCATTTATTGAAGTGAGAGTAGATAGAAATGTATCAAATATTGCAACAATAAAAGCAAATATGTGTATGAAACATGTAAATAATTTACTGATTGAGATTAACAATTACCACTTACTTCCAATATTCTTGGAGAACTTTAAGTCTATATTTCAGTTTGAGCGTTACTCTTGGCTAAATGTATCCTCACTGAGTTTCTGTATAGTATGCAATGAGCGTTTTACACATCGATTGATGCTTGATGGTTACTATGGAAGACCAAAAGTATTATACGATCACTTTGTTGAGTCTGTTATCAAGCATATGCCCAATATATCTCGCTTAGATTTAGATTGCAAAAAAGATCCTAATAATTTATTTTTCGACAACATTGTGCTCATAGACGCATTTCAAAGCCAACTAAATATGTTAAAGTTTTATTCACCAATTGTTTTTGACTCTGGACTATATCTGTCAAATTTAACACATCTTTCACTTAAGCTCAACAACGAAACTGGTGATATTTTGCCAACCATTAATCCGTTACCACTGAAACATATGCAGCTGGTTAATGTTCCATCAGATTTTTCGTGGGAATACTTTCATAACGGACCTGAGATAACAAGCAAGGTTGATTTTGCCTCTCTCAGGTCATTTTTAATACAATATTCTTCTACTGTAGAGGATGGTCATACTGATATACCAGATGAAGATCGAGAAATAGTACACTTTACTGTGCACTTTCCAGTTCTAGAGAGCATTCATATTGAAAACGGTGTTGGCCTACCTATGCTCAACACAACATACGATTTCAATAAACACATAAAGTGTATCACAATAATAAATGCAGTCGATGGTATACGAACAATTAGAAACTCGAACATTAAAACAGTTAGGAATATAAATATAAGCTTGCACAAGGATGAATTAAACGATGAAATAAACACTGATTTAATAGAGCCCATTTGCAATTCCTTAGATTTGACAAGAAAGGTAAATATAAGTCTTCATTCAAGTCAAATTAATCTAGAATGGAAAGATGTGCAGTGGACACGGCTTTGCAATCTGTCATTAGAAGAGTGCACATCAGGCTTCTTTTGGGACATAAGTGTACGCTGTCCAAACATACATAAATTCGAAACGGAAGAAATTGTAATATTAGATGACGAGAATGTCCCAGTGGGCTCATATGGTATTATAAAAAGTAGTATTAAGCAGCTCCGAATCCATTCGCTCAACAAAAGCGAGTCAATACAGAAAAAGCAAATGTTTGTTGAAATGATTATTTTGCGCTTTGCTCAATTTTCGCGAGTAGAACTACGAGACTGTAGGTGGCTTAAACATGAAAAACTTTTATCGGGCTATAGTCACCAGTACCCACACCTGGATTCAGTTCAGGTTAAGCACGGGGGCGCTTGTGAACAAGAGTGCAGCAGTCACATCGAGATTAGAGCTGGTGTGTGATCTCGAATGTAGAACAGAGCACAAGGTGATCAGATCAATAATATCACCAAAAGGTCGGCGATTGAAGAGCTGAACACCCAGAGTTCTCTCTTGTTTACTTTTTTTGCTAGTGTGAATTACTATTATTTTGTATAATGCAGAGTCTAATTTATAAAGTGTTTACTCGAAAATACTCGCTGTCGCTTCAGGCCGATGCACTTCACTATCTGAGCGATGTTTTAAAGCAGAACGAGGTCTCTGAAAGCGAGGCTTCGTCATGGCTGGATGTACTTGCTGACACGTGGACGAAGCGCGAAGGTAAGTCCTTGAGCATATGATGAGTCCCTTAGTGAAGCCGACATCTTACCTCTTGTAGAGTGTTCTCTAATCGGTATCATTTTCGATTCCCAGTAGAAGGCAAACCCCTGGTCGAGCTTGAGGCACTCAAGGCGCTTGTTGCTGCGGTGGCTGCTGGATCGGACAACGGCATGGAGGTCATTACTGGCGACGCCGCTAACAGTAGCGAAGCCGCTGTCTCTTCGACAAACAAGGCTCGCTCTGACCTGTTTACAGTTATCGACGCATTCGACATTACAGCCTGGTGGTACGACACTGGAAAGAAGATGTTTGTTCAGCCATTTGAGAAGGGCGACATCTTGTCCTCGGCTGAATCCAAAGCCGCCTTGTTCCGCCAGCGCTACGATCTTTTAAGGCAGCGAGTTATGCGCAACGAAAACTTTATGCCAGTTTCGTTCAGCGACCAGGAAAAAGATCGCTTCTACAAGCTGAGCACAATCGATTCGTTGCAGGGAAGAGAAGGCGAGCATTTCCTACTGTTTGGAATGCTGGCACAGCTTGAAGAAGGTAAGCTGTTTCTCGAAGACAAGGCAGGGTCGATCGAGCTGGACTTTTCAGACATGAATCGCAAGCATACCGAGGTCAACGGTCTGTTTACCGAAAGCTGCTTTGTGCTTGTTGACGGGTACGTCGAGGATGGCATATTCAGAGTCGAGGAGATTGGACTGCCGCCGCCAGAGGCCAAGGAGAGGACGCGAGCGGCGTTTCCCAATGTCAATCTATTTGGCGGCCAGCCGTCTCTGCAGACTGAATCACAGCTGCGTGCAATCGAGGTGTCGAACGACAACGGAATAATCGTCCTGTCGGATGTCTGGCTCGACCAGCAGGATACAATGGATGCTCTGCAGACACTTTTCGAAGGGTTTTCTCACTCAACGCCGCCGATCGCATTTATTTTTATCGGCGACTTTTCGTCAAAGCCGTTTGTCCCCGGTTCTGGCGAGACTGCACAGTACAAGGACAATATGACAGCGCTTGGTCAGCTAATAGCCGGGTTTCCCGAGATTGCGCGCAAGAGCCATTTCGTATTCGTTCCGGGAAACAACGATCCGTGGGGCCAGGGCGCACTTCCCAAGCCTCCTATTGCCAGCTTCTTTACCAAGCGTCTGGGGAACCGTATATCAAATGTCACATTCACTACCAATCCTTGCCGGATCAAGTACTGCACCCACGAGATTGTTGTGTTTCGCGAGGACTTGCTCAAACGCATCCGCCGCAACAGCGTGCTTCCGCCGACAGAGGGAACAGAGATCGTGAAGCATCTTGTGCGGACGGTGATTGACCAGGGCCATCTGTGCCCGCTCCCTCAGCGCATTCGCCCGATCTACTGGGCATACGACCACGCAATGAGACTGTACCCGATTCCAGACGTGCTGATCCTGGCGGACCGGTTCGACTCATATTCGATCAACTACGAGTCATGCCACTGCATCAACCCTGGGTCGTTTTCGTCGGGCGACTTTTCGTTCTTCATGTATTTCCCAGTATCGAGGACGTCGCAGTACAGCAAGATTCCAAAGAAATAACAGGGCATTATATTAAATATTTGTGAGTTAGTATGCTACGGGAAGAATGTTGTCGACAGCTCAGATAGGAAGGTCGCGCTCTTGTGGATCGATGTTCCGCCTATCATCAGACGCACGTTCTGGGATTCAAACTTTGCGTTTAGCTTGGCGACCGCAAGCTCCTCCTCCATCGTCACACCACCAACGACAAACACGATAATGTCTTGATTGAACATGCCGCTCTCGTTGCCAATTGTTGGTGGCCGTGCCTTAGGGTCCAGGTTCGGTAAGCGCTCTTGCCAATGTATGCCCTGCCTCCCTCGCAAAAGATCCTCGAGCATATCTGCTATCGCAGGGCTATGCTGCGTATATACATTCTCGACGCCCTGGAGCCCCTTGAAGATGTTGCGCCCGCGCGAGAACAAGTTTTCGTTCTGGAAAATGTCGCTCTGCCTTTCACTTGCACCGGCATATCGCAGAACAACATCAATCATTGCCACCTGGTCGGCATCTATGCCGTTAGACGCAAGCAGCTGCTTGAGCTCAGAAGTGGCATTCCCTTGTGCCCGCTCATATCGAAGCGCGTACAGAATAACACAGCGTACCTTGTTCTCCGGTGGGAACTTGGAGTTTGAGATCATCGCACGCAGAGTTTTCAGATCGTTGTTGTGCTGCTCGTTGCATGCAAGGCTCTGTTCAAGCTCGGACACCTCAAGCAGATGGTTCTGGCTAACGATGCGCGACAGCTCGCCCACAAGAGTAACATGCTTGGTGACGTTCCCCGACAGCTTCCGGAATTCAGGGTATGTCTCGACAAAGCGCTTCATGTCGGATATTGACTCGATCTGGTGATGCGACTGTGTTTTGGACTGGTATGTGTCGACAAACTCTTTGATCGACATGCCGAGGTCTCCAAAGTTGAGGTACTGCGACTGCTTGAAGAACGTGTCCTGATCCTGGGATATCATGACCTCTTTGATCTCGGGGCGCACGTCGGGCATATACGACAGGTCGATGCGTCCGTTGTTAATGCCGATCAGATCGTTGAGCAGAGCATGGTACGTCCACTGTGTTAGCAGGGGCGTTACGGGATCGTTCTTGCGGTCAACTATAAGCAGGTGCAACTTTTTGTCGCCTGCCTTGGCGCCAAACAGATTCGACTCATGGTCCATGATATACTCGAGCTCCTGGCCGAGCTTCAGGGCCATCGCACTATTGTGCTCGTAGCGGATATTGGGCCTCTTCTTTAGCGAAAGCAGCAGGGCACCCAGGCCCTGCACGGTCCGAGCCAGTGCGCCGGGATTCCAGCTATGCCCTTCGGCGAACAAAGGATGCACTGCAGGAGTCAAGCCCATGTGAAAAAGGAACGGCGTCGTCGCATAATAGTCGGCATAGAACTCCTGTATCTCGCGCACAACCTCGTTTTCGTCGTTCTCTGCAAGCAGCTCGATCATACTCTTCTTCAGTATGTTTGAAAAGTAAATGTAGTAGTCGCCATACTTGGGACTTCGCAGCTCGTCGAGCAGCGCCTGAATAGACGAATCTGTCGGACGCAGGAAGCATACACATTTGAGATGTCTCATTTCGTCGCGAGACCCGTTGTCTATCCGGTCCACCAGGTACGTCTCTTTTGACAGGAGGAACGACTGTGTCGAGACTAGCGAAATTATCGATGTCGTCTCGTTGTCCAGCAGCAGCACCTTCATACCGCTGGTGTCGGACACAATGCGATTAATGTAGTACTGCACAGCCTTGATGGCATCCATGGTTCAATACAAATGAGCAAGTGTAGAAATATGTAAGGACGAGACAAGCAAATGAATAGCAAAACGGGCGCCAAAGTCAATGCAGTGACGACAAATATCACGTGAAGTCGGTCTGATCATCGTGGATCAGAGCATCATCGGCTTTCAGACGAGATAAACCTTGCCAAAAATTCTTGGTATCGAAATTCAAGGTTTTCCTAACATTTTTGTTCTTTATTTTTTTCTTTTGTGAATTTCTGTCAAATCAACATGTCAAAGAAGGGCGGAGGAGCGGCAAGCATTCTCAAGTTGATAGTCCCCGCGGGCAAGGCAATGCCGTCGCCGCCCGTCGGCCCGGCACTCGGTCAGCGCGGTGTAAAGTCGATGGACTTTTGCAAGCAGTTCAACGACCGGACGAAAGACCTGATCACCGAGACGCCGACACCTGTGGCTATCTCTATCAAGCCCGATCGCACGTTTACATTCGATATCAAGTCGCCGCCGACATCGTGGCTGCTCAAGCGGGCAGCTGGCGTCACAAAGGGCGCTTCGCAGCCAGGGAAGGATATTGTGGGCACAGTGTCGCTAAAGCACATATTCGCAATTGGCCAGATCAAGTCCAAGGACCCGGCCATGAGCCATATCGCTCTGGACAAAATCTGCAAAAGTGTTATTTCGACGGCGAAATCGGCCGGTATCAAGGTTGTTCACTAGAGCTTTTTATTAATGAGTAAAATTGTTCTGCTACTCCCTAAAAAAAGTGATAGAATGAGTCTATAATCGATTTAGGCGTCGTAGGACAGAATTGGACGCAGCCACGTCTCGACGTCGTTGACCGACGTGCTCTTGCGCTCGGCATAGTCGTCGATCTGCTCCTTGGTGATCTTGCCAACCGCGAAATACGACGACTTGGGATGGGCAAACACGAGTGCGCACACCGAAGCACCCGGGTGCATCATTAGGCTCTCGGTGAGCTCGATCCCCGTAGTCTCCTTGATGTTGCCCAGCTCCCACATGACATGCTTCTCGGAGTGGTCAGGTTGGCTGGGATATCCAGGCGCAGGGCGGATACCCTGGTACTTGATGCTGAGCAGGTCCTGGGTATCCAGTGACTCGTTGGGTGCAAAGCCCCAGAGCTCGCGGCGCATGTCCTGGTGGAGCTTCTCGGTAAGTGCCTCGGCAAAACGGTCAGCTAGTGCCTTGACCATGATGGCCGAGTAGTCGTCGTTTTCGGCCTCATACTTGGCAGCAAGCTCGTCAACCCCGAACCCAGCCGATGCAGCAATGCTACCAATGTAGTCGGGAATGCCAGTGGTGCTAGGCGCAATAAAGTCGGAAAGGCAGAAGTAGGGATCGGTGCTTTCCTTGTCCTTCTCAGCCTGCTGGCGAAGGCCGTAGTACGTGCCGGCAACCTCGGTGCGCGACTCGTCCTTGTAGACTACAATGTCATCGCCCACGGCGTTGGCTGGCAGAATGCTGACAATTGCCGAAGCCCGGATACGACGGTTGTCAATCAGGTCGCGCACCATGACCTGCGCCTCGTCAAAGATGCGGCGGGCCTCCTCACCAACAGTGGCATCGTTGAACAGCTTGGGGTAGCCGCGGTTGGGGTACTTTCCGCGGAGCTGCCAGACCTGGAAGAATGGGTTCCAGTCAATGTACGGCAGAATCTCGTTAAGGTCAATGTCCTCGTAGACCTTGTGGCCAACCATGTTGGGCTTGGGAGGCTGGTTCTCGGGCAGATTCCACTCGATGCTCAGTCCCTTGTCGCGTGCCTCGGCCAGGCTCAGGTAGCGACGGTCCTTGAGCGAGTCGTAGTGGTCCTCTCTGATCTCGTCATACTCCTCGTTGAGCTCGGCAATAAAGTCATCGCGCAGATCCTTGTCAAGAAGGTTGGATACGACAACGACTGTGCGCGAGGCATCGAGGACATGGATAGCCGGCGCCTGGTAGCGAGGGGCAATCTTGACAGCCGTGTGCGTCTTTGACGTCGTGGCACCGCCAATAAGAAGCGGGATCTTGAGACCGGCACGCTCCATCTCCTTGGCAACATGGATCATCTCGTCAAGCGATGGCGTGATGAGACCAGAAAGACCGATCACGTCAGCCTTGACCTTGATTGCAGTCTCGATAATCTTCTCGCATGGCGTCATCACGCCCAGGTCAATGACACGGTAGTTGTTGCACCCGAGAACGACACCGACGATATTCGTGCCAATGTCGTGCACGTCGCCCTTGACTGTGGCAATAACCATGGTGCCGTTGTAGATGCTGGCCTCGTCGAGGTCTTCTTTTCCAGCAAGGTTGGCCAGACGCTCCTCCTCCATAAACGGAATAAGGTGAGCGACGGCTTTCTTCATGACACGCGCAGACTTGATGACCTGTGGCAGGAACATCTTTCCGGCACCGAAAAGATCGCCGACAACGCTCATGCCGTCCATAAGAGGCCCCTCGATGACGTTAAGCGGACGTGGGTAGCTGACCTTATCAAGGCGTGCCTCCTCGGTGTCCTCGAGGACATACTTGGTAATACCCTTGACGAGAGCGTGCTTCAGCCTCTCGCGAACAGGCTGGGAGCGCCACTCCTCCTCATCGACTTTGGCCACAGCGTCCTTGCCGTGCGTCTGTGCGTACTCGAGCAGCTTTTCAGTAGACTCGGGATCGCGGTTCCAGAGCGCGTTCTCGCAGATCTCAAGCAGGTCCTTGGGAATCTCGTCGTAGATGGTCAGGAAGCCTGGGTTGACAATGCCCATATCCATGCCCGCCTGGATGGCGTGGTAGAGGAACACCGAGTGCATTGCCTGGCGCACATTCTCCTTTCCGCGGAATGAGAACGACAGGTTGGACACACCGCCCGAGATCTTGGCGCCAGGCAGATTCTGCTTGATCTTCCGCGTAGCTTCGATAAACTCGACACCGTAGTTGTTGTGCTCTTCCATACCCGTGCAGATGGTCAGGATGTTGGGATCGAAGATGATATCGTTCGGGTTAAACCCGACCTTGTCAACAAGCAGGCGGTACGACCGCTCGCACACCTTGTACTTGTGGTCGCAGTCGACAGCCTGGCCAACCTCGTCAAACGCCATGACAACAACAGCGGCACCATAGCGCTTGATCAGGCGTGCCTTGCGCAAAAAGTCCTCCTCGCCCTCCTTCAAGCTGATACTGTTCACGATACACTTGCCCTGCGTGCACTTGAGGCCGGCCTCGACAACGGCAAAGTTGGACGAGTCGACCATGATCGGGACCTTTGCGACGTCAGGCTCGGTCGAGATGAGGTTGAGGAACTTTGACATGGCGGCAATGCCGTCCAGCATACCCTCGTCCATGTTGATGTCGATAACCTGGCCACCGTTTTCGACCTGAGCACGCGCAATTGCGAGAGCCTCTTCGTACTCGTCGTTGATGATATGGCGAGCAAACTTGCGCGAGCCAGCAACGTTGCAGCGCTCGCCAATGTTCAAAAAGTTGCTTGTCTCGTCGTATATCAGTGGCTCAAGACCACTCAGCACCATCTTCTCATCGCGGATATCGGAGCCAGGCACACGCGGCTTGAAGTCCTTGCAAGTGTCGTGGATAGCCTTGATGTGCGCAGGCGTTGTTCCACAGCATCCGCCCATGATGTTCACAAGTCCTTCGCGCGCAAACACGCTGACGTTCTGGGCCATGGCCTCGGGGGACTCGTCGTACTCGCCAAAGGTGTTGGGCAGACCGGCGTTAGGATAGCAGATGACATACGCCGATGTAAACTGGGCAATCGACTGGACAAACGGCCGCATCTGGTTGGCACCCAGAGCGCAGTTGAGACCGATGGCCAGCGGCTCGGCATGGGACACGCTGGTGATAAATGCCTCGCCGGTCTGGCCAGACAGCGTGCGTCCCGACTGGTCAACGATGGTACCCGAAACAAACACTGGGACACGCTCGTATACGCCCTCGTCAAAAAGCGTGTCGATGGCAAACAGCGCCGCCTTGGCGTTGAGGGTATCAAAGATGGTTTCAACCAGAATAACATCAGAGCCACCGTCAAGCAGTCCGCGCACCTGCTCAGTGTATGCAGTGACCAGTTCATCGAAGGTGACATTGCGGAAGCTCGGGTTCTCGACCGAGGGCGAGATCGAGCAGGTGCGGTTGGTGGGACCGATGGCACCGCAGACAAAGCGCGGTCTGTCGGGTGTCTCCTTTAGCATGTCGTCGCAGGCAGCTCTGGCGACCTCGGCAGCTACCTTGTTCAGCTCGTAGACAACGGCCTCCATGCCATAGTCCGCCTGTGCAATCGTGGTTCCGGAGAAGGTATTGGTCTCGATAAAGTCGGCGCCGGCCAGCAGGTAGTTGCGGTGGATACCGTAGATTGCCTTTGGTTGGGTGAATACCAGAATGTCGTTGTTGCCCTTGAGGTCGTGCGTGTGGTCCTTGAAGCGCTCTCCGCGGAAGTCATCCTCGCCAAGTCGCAGATCCTGGATCTGAGTACCCATGGCACCTATAGAGAAATGCGCCTGATCCGTGTCTATTAGCAAACATGTCGCAGGCTGTTGTTTCTTGGGGCTAGATGCCGATCTAGCCTGCTCTTAGCAGGCGATACCTACCGTCAAGGAACATGATGCGCTTCTTAATCTCGCTCTCGATGTACTCGTTGGCGGCGCGGCGGCTATCAAAGCCGGCAGGTACTGTCGAGATAGGAGCAGCGGGCATATCGAAATACTGGGTAATAATAGAGTGAGGTAAAATGGCTGAAGAAGAGAAAGAAAGAGAGAGCGGCAGTAGCTTTGTGAGTAACAACAAAGTTTTTTCTGACAACCTTGATTGGTACTACCACTGCCGTTTGGGATTGACAGCGAGCCACACAACGTGCAGCCGCCTTGAAATGTTCAGCGGCTGCATAAATCACGCTTGACGTGATTTAATCCAGCCCCCAGCTGAAATTACGAAGCATGCGCTTCGGTTCAGTCGAAACGCGAACACGCGTTGCTATTCTCCTTGCCTTCGCTTTAACTTTTTTTCTTGTTCACACTTTGTATTAACATGACAGTAGAGGATACGACGATGGACCGTACGGTTGCAGTCGACGAGACTGCAGCGGCACCGGCCAAGCGGATCCGCCTGGACAGCCCCAAAGCGCCAGCTATTGAAACGTCCAGCGGGGCTTCTGACATAGCGGCAGAGGACTCAAAGCCATTAACACAGGAGCACATATTCCGAAACCTGCGGCTGCGCCGGATTGTACGCGAGAATCACAACGGAACAGTGGCACAGCTATCGCTAATGTTCTATCGTCCCGTGGACACCGGGCTCAGTGGCCACGGGCTCGGAGGGATGCCGCCGTACGAGCGCACCTTTGACAAGCGCGGCGGGGCGATTCGCGACGCCACCGACAACAGCAACCTGCTGGGCACTATCGGGGGCGCACAGGCCAGCATATTCGACAACGAGAACTGCGGCGATCACCTGGACATCATGTCGCACTTCCAGCTGGGATCCGACAAGCCGCTGCGCACCTGCTGCTGGATTCGGTCTGAGGGCGACGCGTTGCTGGCGGTTGCCGGCGACGACCAGCTTATTCACATTATCAGCCTGGCGTGGAATCGCGAGATACGCATTCTGCGCGGCCATACGGCGTCTATTGTCGATCTGCAGCCGCACCCGACGGACGCTCGACTGCTGCTTTCAGTTGGAGCAGACCAGACTGTACGCGTGTGGTCGGTATTTAGCGGCAACTGCCTGTGTGTATACCACTACAGCGCAACGGCAGCGAGGTTCTATCCCGACGGAAGTTCTCTGTTTACTGGTGCGGCTTCAGGCGATGTGCGGCAGTGGCGTGTACCCGATCTGGGCAGCGAGCCCAGTGAGCCACATCAGCTGGTTCTATCAGATAGCAACTTGGTAGTTGCGGGGAAAAAGTACACGGGTGCATCCGTCGACTGCATTCGGTTTGCCAAGGGCAATCTGCTTGTCAAGAACACTGGCGGCCGGATTGAGTACTGGGATCTGGAGTCGCTGTCTGCAATCCGCGCATTCAGCGTGCGCCACCATGGCGTCAACATCTCACGGTTCGATGTCAGCTTTGACGACGAGTTTATCTGTGCCGGCAACAGTCGCGGCGAGGTTTATGTTTTCGGCATCGAAAGTGGCAAAGCGGTTGCGCGCCTTGCGCACAAGCGGTCGGTAAAACCCGTCACCTGCTGTCTGTTTACGCGTGACTGTCGTTCGATCGTGTATTCCAGCGAAGGCGGGTTTATCTGGCGCTACGACTATGTCGACGACGAGACGCTCGCCGAGTGGGAGAAGAACGACGAGAGTGCATCCGAAGACAGCTCAATTGAATAGAAGAGCGTTTTATGTTTTGAGCATACGACATAAAAAAGACTCTATGATGCAGATGTGTCCATGTTGCTAGGACTTTTGGCGCTGTCGCTAAATGGCGGTTCGAATAGCCCAGCCATCGCACCCTCAATTAGGTAGCGCTGGTGCATCTCACGGGTGACGCCGGCAGCAGCCAGATTGCCCTGGCGGAACGCCGGCGTCGGATCATCGTACTTCTCCCGAAGCTTCACGACGACGGGCTCATACGGCGACTCTGCAGGATCAAACGGTCCGTCATCGATCTCCTCGATATCAATATCGTCGTCATCATCGTAGAATCCCTCAGTTGCAGATTTGAGCAGCGCCTCGAGTTCAAGCTGCGCCTTGCGGCCGGCGTTGCGGTTGCTGAGCGACGACTTTTTTAGCTGCACCGCCCTAGCCTTGAGGATTTCCTTGGCGCTCTTGTCCGAGGTTGCAAGCGCGTTGATAATGTTGTTTTTGGCTTCAACCTTCTCGCGCTTCTCGTCCTCGAGCTGCCTCAGGTACTCCTCGCGCAGCTGCTGCTTCTTGTTCTTTTCCTGGTCAAGCACCATGCGCTGGATCTTTTCTTCTCTCTGTCGCTTTGACATGTTTCTCTCGATCTGCGCATTGTTCTCGCGTTTGTACTTTTCAATAATGGAGTCTGTCTGGTCGATGTCCTCTTCATACAGCAGCTTCATCGTCAGGTCCTCAACCATCTCGAGATAGTCGTTGTAGTCCTTGAGACTTTTGAAATCCTCTTGCCGCTTGTTGTATGCCGCAGCCATACGTGCGCGGACGCGCACCTCTCTCTCGACAGTCAGATCCTCAAATATCGGCTGGTAGAACTCGTTTTTGCGCAGAATGCGTTGGCATTCGGGGCAGGGCGCAGGCCCAGCGGAAAATGTGTTGTCAAGACAGAGCTCGCACATTCTGTGGTAGCAGGGACCAACAAGCAGCATCATTCTCTCGTTAAAGTAGCGCATGCGCTGGCATTGCGGGCACGAGTCCTCCTTTGTGGTGTATGCAGATATGTCCTGCTTCTTTGCCGATGCGAGAATGCTCATTTTGGTACAAATGGAGAAAGAAAAAAAAAGTAAATTGAGAAAATGCCGTCGAGAAAGAAAAAAAAGGAGGCTGACAAACCTTCGCTTAATATTCGCGATCGATTGTGCTAAAGAGAACGGCAAGCCTTCTCACTCGGCTGAACGTGCGAAGTGCGGGACATGTGCCCGAAGCCACGTGCCCGATGTATGCCAATTCGCCGACCGTGCAGCACGCGCAGCCTCGGAAACAACGACTGCTTGTCGAAACGACCAAACGTGAATTGTATATTGCGCAAGCGCCGCTGCAGGCAATTCACGGGATTCATCCGCAGGCATGCGCATAGAACGACCGTAAGCACTGGCATTCTGCGTGTCCGATTCTCCGCAGGCTTAATTGATGGAGCCAAGACATTTCGTCGTTTCTACTCCTCTTTTTTCTACTTTTTTCCAACTCTTCTTTATTTCTACAAACTTGTGAATTCAGGATATTTCAACTTTTTTACATGACTTCTGTTCATACGGCGGCAACAGCAGCAGCAACAGCGGGGTCGGCGGCGCCACGCAAAGACTCAGACACGACGCCGTCCGAGTCAGCCCGACGGAGAAACAGTTCGCCCATGACAATGGTGGACTATCTGCGATTGGCTGCATTCATTATGTTCTTTGTGGGGCACTCGATCATGGTCAACCTGTGCCAGCTGGCGGTGAGTCCCTGGCTGATTCTTGTGTCCAAGCGGGTGAACCGCAAGTTCAACCAGCAGGCAGAGCGCTGGTTCTGCACAGTGCTGCTGGCCGCAACCAGCATCTGGGCGCCTACTCGGCTGGTGCTGACCGGCGACAGGGAGCTGGGCAGTAGCAGTGCAGCAGGGGATATTGGTGGCGACGAGAGCAGTTGGTTTGCGCCTGCAGTAGAGCACGGGTGCATGCTGATCAGCAACCACCAGACGTACTTTGACTGGATCATCATCTGGATCCTAAGCTACTTGCAAAAGTGCGACGGATACATCAAGATTATTCTCAAGGGCGAGCTCAAGAACGTACCGGTGTTTGGCTGGGGAATGCAGTTTTTGGACTTTATGTTCTTGAAGCGCAAGTGGGCCGACGACCAGCGGACATTTGAGACGCACATGCAGCGGATCATCGACCATGATGACCCGGCCTGGCTGCTGATATTCCCCGAGGGCACGGTTGTGTGCAAAAAGCGCATCGCCATCTCAGACGCCTACGCCGCAAAAACCGGGCTGCGGCGACCCGAGCACACCCTTTTACCGCGCACCAACGGAAGCCGCGTGTGCCTCAACAAGCTCCGCGGGCGCATTCCGTATATCTACGATCTGACTGTCGGCTACGAGGGTCTGCGCAAGGGCGATATCCCCGAGGACGAGTACGGCCTGGTCAGCATGTACGGCAAAAGCATATATCCCAGCGAGGTGCACATCCACGTCAAACGGTACGCCGTTGCAGACATTCCAGCAGATGAAGAGGGGTTCAGCGCATGGATGCAGAACGTGTTTGTTGAAAAGGACATCCGGATGGGCCGATTCTACGAACTTGGCCACTTCCCGCACGATCACGAGGAGGACCCTGCGATCCCTGTCGACAGCCCTGTGCTAAGAGTCGCCAAACCTGCCAGGGCTGGCAACCTGCCGGCCGAGCTGATCTCGATGTGGATCCAGTTCCTGGCTATTATTATTCCTGCGCGGTATGTCTTGAGTCATGTCTTGTCTGGCGTCTGGCATGCACTTTCAGGCATCCTTTAATTTAACAATGTTAAGCTTAAGAACGACAATAAAACACTAAGAACTAAAGTGTGGCATTTAGGCTGGTTGGAGGGCGCGATGGTGTCCATGGCTAGTGGCCGCTCATCATAATCTGGACAAACTCGTCCTCCTTGATGTTGCCATCGCCTCTAATGTCAAACTCCTCAATCATCGCGCTGATCTCTTCGTCGCTGATGTTCTCGCCCAGCTCGCGAGCGATCCGGCGCAGGCTATTAGCTGTTATGAAGCCTGTGTTGTTTTCGTCAATCAGTTTGAATGCCTTTTTGTACTCGTCGACCGGGTTGCGGTTCGAAATCATTTCTGCCGCTACTTTCATAAACCCATCCTGGCTAATCTTTGAGTGGTCATCAGCATTCTGCCGCTGTAGCAGCTTTAATACCTCGTCCTTCTTTAGGTCAAACCCCAGTGCCCGCATCGCCACCTTTAGCTCAAAGTAGTCCAGATATCCAGACTTCTTTGTATCAAACAGATTGAATGCCTCTCTGATCTCTTCCAGCTTCTCGTCGCTGAGCTTGGTCTGGGTCGCCCGCGAGCCCGCTGCGCGGCTAGTGTGCGTGTAATGGCTCGTGCCGTTCATTTTCCACTGCAAAAAAATGGCTTCGGAGGCAGGTATTCTGTACAGGTGAGAGGGGGAGGAAAATGAATGTCGAAATTAAGCCGAGATGCCAAACAAACTATAAAAATATAAAAAAAATTCGTGTTTGGAAACAAAAAGAGAAAGGATGATGGATCGCGCGTCCAAGCTTTTTGTTGACGCTTTGATTTGTTCTGACCAATGGCGCTGCCACTACTGTTGTGAGCTTTTTGTCGTCTCCAGTGTTTGAAATTCCTAGAATCCCTAATTTTTATTGCTTCATTGAGAGAAATGGCTGACACTGGCGGAAAGCCGGTGCATGCAAACAAGACGGAGACGGCGGAGCTGGTTGCACAGTGGGCGACGCACGAGCTTGGGTTTCGGAAGCCGTCGACTCTGGTCACGACCAAGGGCGAAGACAAGCTTACCCCAGCCGACGTCGAGCCGCTCCTCCAGGGCGAACTGGCCAACATACTTGAGCTTCTGGCAACGCATGTTGTGTCTTCTCAGAAGGCAGCACGGATCCGCACTATGCTGGCTTCTTACAGCGCGCAGGCTACGCCTTCCTCGGGATCAAAAGACCAGCCTGTATCATACATCGCTCTACAGAAGACACTAAAGGACATACACGAAAGGGAGAAGGCGGCCCTGTCGGAGATTAGGGCTGCTGAGCTTGAGAGCGCAAACTCGATCAAAGAGATCGATTCGCTTGCGACGAAGAAGAGTGCTGTTGAGAGCAGAATAAGGGAGTTGCGACTGAGGATCCTGCTTAAGCAGGCGATGGCAGAGAAGGTGGGCCGCCTTTCTCGGCGCATGTCGGTGCTGATACGCGAGACGAAGGTTGCAACAGGCGGATCGAAGGCATCGACGGAGACCGGACCACTGCTTGATCTGCTAAGGTCTATCGAAGACAAGACGCTGGCGGATGACTCTGATATATCGATCATGTAAGTATTGCTAGACAGACGTCGATAGCAGCTTCTGTGAGCATCTAACCAAACATTGCTGTGTATTTTGTGTATAGGAGCGGCAATCCGGCTCTGGAAGATGGTTCGCGCGAGCAGAGTCAGGTCATGGTTGCGAATCTCATCACGGATCTGAAGGTAAGACGGTATACAACAGAACGGCACTTGGCTCTGAGCATCCAGCCCAACATCGACATGTATTAATTTTCTAGAAAGACGTGTTGTCTATTGTTGCCGTGTAGAACCTTGTTGATAAACACGTTCAGACCCGGGACTCGGTTGGTGCTCTAAAGTCCGAGGTGTCCGCCGCAAAGTCCGAGCTGGCTGTCAAGCTTGAGGCACTTTCTGGAAAGCTTAATACAGAGACGGCACTAGGCGGCGGAGACGCTCGTGACTACAAGGAGGCAGTTTTGCAATCGGTCATAAACGACGCGGTGGCTCAGGTCAGAGGCCGAGTCAATTCGCTGGTACCCCAGCTGGTGCCAGCGAGGGCGCACTCGTGGAATTCTGGAAGTCACAATGACAAGGTAATATGCTCTAAAAGCCAGGACACTGGACGGCATTGTTTGGTTTGTTGGCTGACTTGCCGGGCAACTTGCTGAACGTGAGCTATTGGCTAAAAGATACAAGCTCGGATTGCATCTGCGCAAAATGCTGGGTACACACAGTGCTGTCTCTAATGCAATTGTTTGTCATTTAATTAAACGCTTCTGATGTAGATAGCGTTGGTTGCGACCCAGGTTAAGCACCTCCGGCGTCTGCTTTCTGCGACACAAACGGTAGCAGCAGAGGTAAAGTATTGTTTTAACCATAAACTCATCGACTGCGTCAGCATGCTTGCTTCAACGTGTCTAACCATTATACCAGATATTGCTATTATTATTATAGACTCGGTCTTTTGCTGTGGATGAGCTGTTACCAGCATACGGGCATCTGCAAACATCGCTGCGCTACACGGACACCAGGGAAGCATGGAATTCCGCCGACTTTTGGAGCCTGCAGCGTGTTGCCATTGATTCGAGGTATGTCAAATTGTATTGTACTTTGTTTGAAAATAGGTCACGACACTGGCATTTATTAATTCATTTTATTCTTGGGAGATGGTGGCGAATGTAGGGAGTACAGATCTGCAGATAATCTGGTAACATGTAGTGGTGAGACGGAGCCTGAGCGCAAAAGGATTGTTGGTGACATCATCCGCGCCGCAACCGGGAGTTCTGGGCAGGTAAGTTAAAATTATGTGCTACTAACTAGCTCTCTCGCGACAAGAAACTCTTGCTCTAAAAACAGTATTGTTAACGTATAAGCACGATATAGACACACGAGGCCGCTGCGACGGAGTTGGTAGACCAGCTTGTGCAAGGTAAGACGTCTTTATTCGGCTGCTTGTGTTTGTCGACATGGCTGCGGAATAATATATGCATTTCAATGTCGGGAACAAGCGAGAGAGTGTGTGTGTGTGGGAGAGGGAGGGAGAGAGTGAGATGTGCAAGCCTCACATGGCCATTGACGATACGGATGCTGCACATACGTTACGTAGCGCTGTATCTATGCGCAAACTCCTACTAAGAGTGCATAAGCCTTTTTGATGTTTGGTGTAGGTCTTTATCGAGTGCATGTGATTAACAAGACAAACAACGACGCAGTGGAAAGTTGCCGTCTAATTTCCCAAATACTGACAGAACAAGGTAAGCAGACTTGAAGACAGACAAATGGGTGTCTAGGTACAACAATCGAGCACAATGCAACCAAGTGAACATGTGGCAGAATCCCTCCTCCTTCCAAATATGGCAATGTTGGCGACGCTGCCTTGTCGGTGTGGGTTGAGCCATATATCTGCTGATTGTTGTTTTCAGCAGACAGCATCTGAAAGAAGAAGCCGGATCGGAATCCTTGCCTTTGTATGATAATCCGATAGCTAGTAGGCATTTCATTCACCACTTTAGTCCGCAGTACTTATCTGGCCTGTTCTATTTCTTTAGGAGAGTCAGCGAATACCGATGCCCTAAACGGGAACGAGACGCTCGAAACGGCAGCCGAGGCACTCTATCAGAAATCCGCTGAGGAGAGAGGTACGTCAAATTGCGATTGTTTATCCATTTGCTTCACAATGCAACATGGTGCATTTATTTTTGTGCTCAAGTGACCACAGGAAGCTAATTATATTAACTTTTTTATTGCTGTTCTAGAAGCGGCACGCGGGGAGACTGACAAATGGAAATCGCAGAGCAACGTCGAGACAAGCCTGACGATTGCAAACGAGTCGGCAAACGTCGAAGACTTGATTGTACAGCTCTCGGATGCTAGGTACGTATAGTTGAAACTGACGCAATCATGCCTGCTCGCACGAATTGAGGTAATGCTAATTGACGCCCTTTTTTGCATGTGTAGTGGTCGACTGTTTACAGACTCGTTTGCGCCCTGGCACGAGCGCGACGGAATCAGCTATTCGGAGTATCTCAAACAGCTCAAGATTGCTCAGGCGAGCGACCAGACGTGTTAACCAAGACATATTTTCAAGATGGTAGATGAATCCGGCTTTCCGCCAAGCCTGAGTGTGGGAACAGCTGGTCAAATAAATCCATTGGCTTTTCTCTCTGTCACATACATATGTGGTGAATGTCTATTCCTGCTTGTTTTCACAGCAAAGATGTACCTCACCGATTTTTTTTTTAAAAAAAAAAGTGACCTTGCACCTGGATTTATTCACGCAGCTATGGGCAAGACTACGACAAGTTGAAAAGATGCAACAAAAAAGGGACTTCGTTATAGAAATGAGGGCGCGGAGGGTGTGGTGATAGCCACGGTTTGCAACACGGAGGTGGTCAGAAATTCATTTCGTCCATTTTCTATCTGGCCCTGAATGAATGAATGAATGAATGAAAGATTGGTCAGGATATGTGTATGTCTTGTCCCGTCGCAAAGCAGTGCTTACAGAATATGGACTCGACTGTTAGCGCAGCTTGTCCGCCAATTTCGAAAACGAGGAAGGCAGTGTGAAATATCGGCAGAGAGCATGCAAATTATTTATCTGACATGTCACGATACTTGCCTTAATGCATGTGTGCCCCTTTAGTTCATCCATACCATCTTCACTCCCCGTTTCGTCAGTAATTGCATTCTGGTCTGCGTGACACTGGCATCGGGGATATTTTATAGTTCGAAATCGATATATTGAACTCTCCTCCTGCTTTCATTTGTCGCCTGTCTCCTTTCTTTTTGCTCTCCACCTTTTCTCTCTCTCTTAAATTAATCCATTTTACGCTAAACGCTCTCACACTTTATTTGTGCGCTATTTGTCTTTATTCGTCTCGTACTCTTGCAAATTAACCTCCACATTTTTGATAGAATCATTGTCGTTCTCCCAGGCACAGCTGCGTATGCCTATTGCAAGCCCACATAACTGGACCACAATGTTTGAAGATTGAATCATTGTGAATGGATACACGTCGATTATAAAATATATATATTGTGTATCGTACATCAGTGGCCACTTTAGTATTCTGCCTTCTTTCTCGCTCCCTTTTTTAATTTTTTGTTTTAAAGCGAGACTGCACAGCGCCGCAGCCACCGCAACAACCAACCGCAACTTTCAAAGAAACATCATATTTGCTTCTTTATAGCTTGTAAGCACCAGTAGTGACGCATTTGGAATACACGCACCATTGCTACTTAAAGGCGGGCTTTGGAATTATTCTGGTTTCTTACGCATTGGCTTCATTTCTCACCAAAATAAAGTCGCTTGGATACTAAAAGGTAAGCAAGACACACACACACACACACACACACACACGGATGCCCGATGCATTGTTGTTTAAGGGTAAAATGGCTGTGCCGCCGTGTCCTTGCATTTCGTTGCTTGTTTCGTTTGTTCAATCGACAAATCGGCGTGTGAGCAGCGTCGCAACAATCCCAGCCGCCCACCATTCTGTTTGAGACCCATCTTGGCTCTATGTGTCCCTCTTATCCCCGACCTTTACTTGACTGAAATGAAATGCCCATCCCCGCGCCCAGCACGGCCATTCATGCAGGAGGACGGCTCTGTTCCTGGGGGATCTATCCATCTTGGCAGAATGGAAGGGGAATGCCATTTGCAGGGATCTCGATTCCTTGTGCTGCTGGTGCATATCTAGGATCAGCTCTCCGCCCAGCCCTCTCTCCCTCCTCCCTCTCTCTTGCTCCCTGCACAGCAGCCATTCAACGCCTGAACATGCAGAGCTGGAGATCAGCCTTTCGAGCAGAAAAAAAGGTGTAAGCGAAATAGCGGCATCCTCTATTCATTGCTGCCTACACTCTTATTCGGAACTTTGGCTGTCTTCGGATTTACAGCCATTTTCGCTCTTTGCTTAATGCGTCCATGTGCACGCAGACATTGGCTGTGATGAAAAGAACAACAAACCAGCCAAAAAGTCGGGCGAAGCAGAACGGGCAACTCTGCCATTAATTTTGCGGCTGTTTACTATCGCTGGAGCATTTACACTTTTCCCCCCTCTCTCTGTAAAAAAGCTCTCTCCCCCTTTTATTTTTTGTCAAGTCTCTATTTTACGTCCTTTGCTGCCTTTGAGCTCTGTTTTAATATAAAGAAAGGGCAGGCAGTTGTCAGCGCCTATTTCCTTTCTTTTCAAAGCACCGGGGTGGGTGCTTTATCGCTTATAAAAACGAAAATAATCCCCCCTTTTGGCTGTCGCTCCTTCTCTATTGCCCCTCTTCCTCTATTCTGCCCTTCGTTTGTCTGCCTCCCCCCTCTTCCTCCTTTCTTCTTCACTCTATTTTGAACTTCAATTTTATTTATTTTTTCTAGTGCCGAGCCCTTTTAGTTTTTGGACTCCTATTCTGTACTTTTTTCTTCTGTCTGTCTTGACTGGCTTTCCAGCAAAGCCTGCATACCACCACAACGCTAGCCTACACACTGGTCGCTAACCGGCTGTGGTTTAGAAAACAAAAGCAAGGATTCGTATATACTAACTTTACTAGTCTACTTCACTCTGTGTCTTTTATCTCCTGGAAATACGCTGCACGTATTACACTCGGTTCGGTTTTATTCCTTCTCTCTCTCAGCAGCAGCATCAAAAATAATCGCAACTCGCTAGCAAGCGTCAGTGCGCAAAACCCGACAAAAGGCTACCAAAAAGAATAACAGCACAGCCCCATCCATTCCCACCACCACCACACACACAAACAAAAAAGGCCGTCGACAAAACTATATACAACATGGTCCGCCAGCAGATTCAGACCCCTCGCCGCCAGCAGCAGCAGCAGCAGCAGCAGGCATCAGCCACGTCCTCTGATTCGGCCGCCTCGAAAACTGCACATCGGTCGCAGTCGGGAGCTGACCAGGCTCAGAGCGATCCCAGCGACTCTAGCCGTGAAGATGAACTCAAAGGTATGTTGTTCGGTAGTAATAATTTTAATCTTATCTACTGCCCCTGCCCAGACTGTTCCCTTTCTTGCCCTACTGCCCCTGCCAAGGGACCCCATCTACAGAGACGGGCTACGGGGGGAGAGAGCAGATGTGCACTGCATAAAAGAAGCTGATGACGACGTCGACTAATTAAACTGCAAAGCATCATCCTTGCTTTCCAAATTCGATGATTGCTATAGGAGCGTCAAAGTCTCACAGACAGACGCGGAGCTCGGCTACCCGCACGCCGACTGACGACACCGAGAGCATCGATGACCCCAACGACCCTAGCCAGGATCGCAAAGGCGGTGGACATAATGGTACGTATATCATGCATTTATAATGCCTCCTTTAAATGCGGAGATTGAAGAGTCAAATGAAGTCGATGTGCGATACACGGGATGGCGAATGTCAGCTGAGAGCTGGATAGCAACTTTCAATTCATTTGCATTCTGGCCATTGGCGCGTATCCTCTTTCTGCGCAGTCCTTTATGTCTGTGCGCAAAAAGAGAGGAGACTACTGGATATGCCAGCGCGTTTTCTGTTTTGTTCAATCCCCCTTTGCTGCTTCTCCATATCCGATTTAACCTGTGTCTTTGCACACTCGATTGCAATGCGCAATTGAAAGTCGAGAGGGGGCGGGCGGGCAAACAAAGAGGCCATGGCGCTGTATCGCTGCTTTGAAGCAAAGAATGCAGTTCTATTTTACAGCGACCAAGTTGCAGCCACACTGGCAGCAATAACAGCAAGCCTCGCATCTGCACTTGCTTGCTGCTTCTGTTCACCAATGTACATGCGTGCTGGAGAATACGTAGTCTCTCTCTCTCCGTTTTTTTAAAAGGGCTCTTGCGATGCCCTGAAAAATATGCACTGGCTCCTTTATCTCCGTCTGAAATCTGTTATCTTGCATGCCATCGAGAATCAGGCAGAAGGAGTTTCCTATTTGGCTCGCCCATTGACTGACCAGCCTCCTGCCAGTCACCGATCAGTGCCGCCTCCGCCTATTGTCCACATACATGGCTAAAAATGACCACATGTATGGCTTGTGACGCACATGTGTGTGGGTATGGAACAACAGCTCTAATAAGCTCTACTTTTGCATCTCTGTAGGCGGTTCGACAAAACATGTGCCTTGCAAGTTCTACAAGCTTGGGAACTGCACGGCGGGCTCAAAGTGCTTCTTCTCGCACGACATCAACCTGTTTGTCGAAAAGACAACATGCAAATACTACGTCAAGGGGAACTGCAGATACGGCAACAAGTGCGCCCTTATACACATCGGAAACAACGACGCCTCGTCGCGCCAGCAGCCAAAGTCGTCTGGTAGCGGCTCGCGAAGCGCACACAACGCTGGTAGCTCGTCGGGCGCCTTGAGCTCGTCAAAGGGCGGAATCTCGCGTGGAGCCGGCGGAGCCTTTGGAGCGAGCGCCAAGAAGGAGCGCAGGGGAAACTCGGAGCTTACATACAGCGATGCAGCCTCTGGCCGCGCGTCCACCGGTGCTGCACAGCAGACGCAGTCCCAGCGCTCGAGCCCAAGTGCCTCGTCTGGCACGCCTGCCAGCTCTACCGGCACTGCGGGCGGACAGAAGCTGGCATCGTCGAATACTCAGAGCTCGAAGGGTCTGGCCAGCGATCGCAGCCTGGCATCCAGCGGTGATGCTGCTGGCAACCCACTGGCCGGTGTACGCGAAATACCAATCAAGGGAGCCGCTGGAGCAAGCCGCAGCGGCATGGGCAAAACCATTGCCAGCTCGTGGGCGCCTGGCTCGCTTGCATCTGCTCTGCGTCGTGAGCAGAACCAGCGAGGCCAGACGTCAAATCTGGGCGGGTACAAGGAGCACCCGTCGTTGCGTACAGACTCTAGCGCGCACAGCCAGTCTGCGTTTAGAAACTCGATGATTCACCAGCAGGACGATGATCTGAGCGATTACTCGCTGTTTGCTGACCACCACAATGACAGCACCGGGTCGCCCTTTGGCATGCACTACGGCGGCATCCATGGGACGGGCAGCACCAGTGCCATTGATAGCGAGCTGAATCCAAAATCACAGCCGATTCCCAGACCGGTACCTGGCGCAGGCTGGGCCCGCAGAAGCGGAGATGCCGCAATGTCCTATGGCGGCCTGAGTGTCCAGGACAGCCTGCGCATTGACAAACTGGCTTTGTCACACAGTGCAGCCCACCAGCCGTTTGCGGGCTCTCCTTTCTTGTCCAGCTCGATTCCCCTGCTTGACCAGTACTCGGACATTCCGCGCAACGAGTCGGCGTTTGGCCTGGGCGAGTCGCCGATGGCCAGCCCTTTCGGCCGCAGTCCTCCGGCCAGCAACTCGGGCTCGCTGCTCAACAGGCATGCCTTCTCGGTCGTTGATCCGAGCAACTCTGACATCGAGACGGGCAGACTGCCGATTGGCGCAGGGTCCAGCTACCACAGCCACCTTCACCAGCACCATCCGCTCGGGTCATCGCTGCGCACCGTTGGTGACTCTGGTTTGTCTGGTCGCCTGGACATGTCTCCGTCGCTCAACCCAATGAGCTCTATCGGCGTTGGCGGACATTCGATCCCTCGTAACAACGAGCTGTTTGGACGCTCGCTTCGCTCCTCGAGTCTGATCAACGAGCCTTTGAGCCCGCTTGCCGCCTTTGCTAATGCAACCGAGTATGCCGAGGGCATCACCCCTGGTGCGCTGCTTGGCGTGGCGCCACTGGGAAGCCCCATGTCGTCGAACAACAACAACAATGGTATTGGCAGCGGCAACAGCAGCGGCATTTCGGCGTTTGGCAGGCAGCCAATGTCAGGCAACCACTCTTTGGCAAACGCCAGCGTTTTGTCGTCGGGAGTTGATCGGGGCAGCATTCCGGGCCATCCTCTGATGCAGGAGAGTCCATTTGTAGTCAAAGACCGTCAGCGCTTCAACAACACGATTGGCGGTCTGTCGCAGCAGGCAAATTCGGGTATCTGGGACTCGTACTCATCGCTTCTCGGGTCCGAATCATCCAACCAGGAAGCCAGGAGATCGCCGCTTGCCTACTCGCTCGCCAGCGGCCAGCACTTTATGCCAGCGTCGTCTAGCTACACGCAGCCGTCGTCAAGCCTAAACCAGCTCCATCCGCTGGGCAAGCCCCATCGAGATGACCGCTGGACGAGATCGCCCAAGGCGGCCCTACACGACCACGGACTCTACGGACACGCCTCGACGAATGCCAGCCATCTGTCGGATCAGTTCCAGCTGCCGCCTCTGGCCAGCGGCCCGTTTAGCATCGGCAACAACAGCATGGACGTCGGTACGATTGGGCAGAGAGGCAGGGAGGGCAAGCTTGGAATGGCTGCAGCAGACCATTCGGGCGCCGGGGCAATTGGCCAGGCCCGGAGCGCATTCAATGGAGTCAATGCAACGATCTCGACGCTGAACATCTCTGGCGTGGGCAGCAGCGGCAACAACATTAACAACGGCAGCAGCGCCAACGTGTCGTCGACGGCATCTGACAACTACGGGGAGATGTTTGAGCTCGAGCAGGACACTATTCCCGAGCATGGCAGGAGCATGCTCAAGCCCGGCGGCATGTCGATCGATAGTTTCTCGCAAGCACAGCCTGGAAGCTCTGGCCAGTCGATCGCGAACGTGTCGGCGATTGCACGGCCTACATTTTAGCCGGTCATTATTTTCTTGAGCAAAATACACCACAGCCATCAAACTTTTAACTCTGATTTTTTTTTTAGCTCCGCACTGCGTTTGATTTTTCTCTTATCTCGCTTCAGTTTTTGAATTTGTACTTGTTTCTGTGAAATGTCGCTTGTTGGCAGACTTGTTTCTGGTGTCGTCAGACGCGCCATCCCCGGGGCAGCCGTCGCTGTCGGTGCGTCGTATCTGATATCCAAAGTCTCTGCGTTTACCAGCCCCGATGCAAAGCCAGAGTCCTCGCGGGGCATGAAGCCGCTGTATGCCACACACAAGCCGACCACCGGGCTGCAGAAGGCAGTCATCTCCGTCGGGTCAGCGCTGATGGGCTTTGGCGACCCGACTGACGGCACGTACATTGCAGCTCTGGGCGACGCGACATCCAACGGGTTCTTTGGGAAGATGCGGCAGCAGATGCTCAGCGACCCGACCGGGCGGCGCATCCTGAAGGAGCGGCCGCAGGTGTCGTTTACTCCCGACGAGTGGGAGGCTCTGGGTCGTCTTCCTCCGGGCACCTTCGGGCACACATATTACAACCAGATGCGGCGCAACGGCATATCGTGGGCCACGCGTCCGCCTGTGCGGTTCGTGGACAACGAGGAGGACGCCTACATGCTCCTACGCTACCGCCAATGCCACGACTTCTTCCATACGATCCTGGACATGGACATTTCAGTCGTCGAGGAGCTGGCGATCAAGGTGTTTGAGTGGCGGCAGACCGGGCTGCCCGTTGGGCTGATTGCCAGCGCGGTCGGACCTCTGCGGCTTCCGCCGGACGAGCGCAGGCGCTTTTTCGCTCACTACCTGCCGTGGGCCATGCAGTGCGGGTCGCAGTCGAAGCCGATTATCAGCATGTACTGGGAGGAGATGTGGGAGCGCAATGTCGACGAGGTGCGCAGGGAGATGGGCGTCTGGCTCCTACCCGAGCGCAACAGCGTCACACATGCCGAAAACTCGACTGCAATTGTTGATTAACTTTGATAAAGATTTGTTTTAGGACTTTTCAACATCCATGGCCGATCCCTTCGCGCTGTCGCTGGCCTTTTTAGACTTTTGGCGGGCCTTCAGCGCAGCCTGGCGCTTGGCTGACGCCTTTTTCTTCCTCAGACGGTCCCTCCGCTTCATGTTCTCGGCGTTGGCCAGCAAGACGCCATGGTAGGCTGCCAAGAACTTGTCCAGATCGGCCGGGACAACCAGCGTGCTCAGCTTCTTTTTGTCCGTACCAGCCCGGACCAAGGTCGCGTACTCCTTATCCTCGAGCGATAGCCCCTTTGCAAGCAACCGCATGGCGTCGTCGTCCGAGACCGTCTGTGCCCGCTTCTTCTGCCGCTCCTGCTTCACGCCCTCAAAGTCAACTACATTAAGATACACGATGAGAGTTTAGTCAACGGTGCTATGTGGGTGCGAATAGGCGTGCTCTAGGTTTGTAAACTTACACCGCTTGAGAGTCAGCGCGACGCTGCCCTTCTCCTTGGTCGCAGTGAACAGATTTGGTAAGGCCTTTATAAACTACAATGTGAGAAGCTGAGGATTAGTCGTTGGGTTGGCGGGGCTGTAGCGCGTTGTTTTTTCACTCTCGGGAGAGGGGAGTTGGTGAATGCGAAGCGTACCTCGTCGTTGTCAAGTAGCATCTGTGTAGAAGGGATATATGGATTTTTGTAAATTGAGCTTGGAGGAAGGAAGAGAAAGACGGGCGTGGGCAATTCAAAAAACCTAATGTCGGATACGATCAAGGAATCAGTTCTGATGATGTGGCTTCGAAGGCCGTTACAGTCTCACGTGCTTCGTTCTACGTGCTCCTGGATCCACCACAGTACCTGGTCGGTACCGGACTGGTATCTCGGATGAGCGAGACTAGTCCTAGTTCTACGAACAAATACATACAATAGATTTGTTTTGGTGCGCTTTACGAAATATTCACGCGCTGATGCCCATTACCATAGCATTTTTTGATCTGGGGATATATGCCCCGTGCAGCGGCTGGCGGTATCGGAGATGAACTGACCATTCCTGCCGAGCACCTACCCACGTTTTACATCCTCAATTGCATCCACACACATATACACACACGTGGAAGATATATGAGCACGGGCAGAGTAGCATGCGGTCGCTGAGCATTTGCATGGTGTCGGACTTCTTCTACCCGAGCATGGGTGGGGTCGAGAGCCACCTGTACAACAACTCGCAGTGCCTGATGCAGCGCGGGCACAAGGTGGTGATAGTGACGCACGCATACGGGCAGCGGCGCGGGGTGCGGTACCTGGCGGGCGGGCTGAAGGTGTACTACATTCCGGCGCAAATCGTGTACAGCAACGCGTCGCTGCCGACGTTCTTCTGCACGTTCCCGATATTCCGGCAGATATTCATCCGCGAGCAGGTGGAGATTGTGCACGGGCACCAGGCGTTCTCGACGTTCTGCCACGAGGCCATCCTGCACGCGCGGTCGATGGGGCTGAAGACGGTGTTTACAGACCACTCGCTGCTGGGGTTCGGCGACGCGTCGGGGATCTTTATCAACAAGCTTCTTAAATTCACGCTGTCGGACGTGCACCACGCGATATGCGTGTCGCACACGAGCAAGGAGAACACGGTGCTGCGGGCGGCGCTGGAGCCGCAGCAGGTGAGCGTGATCCCGAACGCCATCATTGCCGAGCAGTTCGAGCCAGACAGCACGGCACGCGACCCGCGGTGGATCACGGTGGTGGTGCTGAGCCGGCTGGTGTACCGCAAGGGCGTCGACCTGCTCGTGGCGGCGGTGCCGCGGATCTGTGCGCAGCACGCGCGCGTGCGCTTTGTGATTGGCGGGGACGGGCCGAAGCGCATCGACCTGGAGCAGATGCGCGAGCAGCACCAGCTGCAGGACCGCGTCGAGCTTCTGGGCAGCGTGGCGGCGTCGGACGTGCGCAGCGTGCTGGTGCGCGGCGATATCTTTTTGAACACCAGTCTGACCGAGGCATTCTGCATTGCTATCGTCGAGGCGGCTTCCTGCGGGCTGCTGGTGGTGAGCACGCGGGTAGGCGGGATCCCCGAAGTGCTGCCGCGCCACATGGTGACGTTTGCGGCGCCCGAAGAGGACGCCGTCGTCGAGGCGCTGAGCGAAACCGTGGGCTTGGTGGGCACGCGCGAGCAGCACGCTGAGCTGGCGCCCGTGCATTTCCACAGGCAGGTCAAGCGCATGTACTCGTGGCACAACGTGGCTGAGCGCACTGAGCGCGTGTACCTGAAGATTGCCGACGCCCCTGAGCCGCCGCTGATCGAGCGCCTGCGCAGGTACTATGGCTGCGGGCTGGTCGCCGGCAAGCTGTTCTGCCTGGTGGCCGCCGTGGACTTCCTCATCGGCGTCGTGCTGGCGTGGCTGTGGCCCAGCGAACGCATCGAGATTGCGCAGGGCTTTGACTATGCGCGGTATCGGGCGGAGATTGGCCGCGGCGAAGACCAGGAGAAGGAGGCGCATTGACTGTTCTCGTATCTTTGAAAGAATCAATAGCAGCGTTCATACATTTGCATGGCGTGGAAATTAAAAAAATTGATAGGTGCATGCACTTCTTGTTTTGATCCTGCAGCTCTTTCTTTAACCAACTGTATTTTTAAATTTCGAAAAGGTGACGGAGAATGTACTGGAGAATTAATTGCGCCGAGCATCTGCTGCTGCTGCTGGAGCCCGACGCAGAGGGCAGCGGTGGCGGCGGCGGCGGCCCACGGCGGCTGGGGCGCCAGCGCAGCGTCACATACAGCGAAGGCCGGGTCGGCAGCACCGCCAGGACAGCAGCCGCTAGCACCGCTAAAGACGACGGAGCCGGCTCGGCGGCGGACGTGCGGATCATCCGGTGGAGCTGCGCGCCCTCGGGCCACCTGCTGGCCGGCATCAGTGCGCAGGGCGTTTACCTGTGGCAGATGCGGCCGTTCATGCTGCTCAGCAAGCTCGAGTACGAGGCCAACGAGGAGCTCGGCCAGATGGTCGACGTGATCTGGCAGGCCGGCGATGACGACGACAATGGCAGGGACGACGACGACGACCACGATAACGATAATACCGGCAGAAACAAAGACTATGGCACGCTGTTTGTGCTGCTGTCGAGCGGGTACATCTACGAGATTGCCGTGTACCGGCGGTCGGCGGCTGTGCTCGAGTACCGCTTTGAGACGCAGCACTACTGGGCGCGCGGGGCCGGCGAGGAGGACGGGCTGCGGCGAGCGGGGCTGGCGCAGCGGCGCACGTATCGACTGGCGCCGGGCAGCGGGCCGGCGGTGTGTGCGGCGGCGGGCGGGGCACAGGGGGCGCTGGTGGCCACGCGCACGCACGTGATCCGGCTGGCGTGGAGCGGCGTGGTCGAGGCCAGCACGAGCGTGAGCGCGATCCACGGCAGCCCGCTGGCGCAGGTGCGGCAGATGGCCGGATTGGGCGCCGCTGGCGAGGCGTACCTGTTCGGCGACGGATCGGTACATGTAGTGCGCGCTGGCACGGCGCAGCGCGTAGCGACAGGCGAGAAGCGCATTGTGTGCATGGCGTACAGTGCGCGCAGCGGCGTGCTGGCGATGGGCGCCGACAGCGGCGACGTGCTGCTGCTGATTGTATCAGACGCAGACGACGGCGACGATGCTGGGCTGCAGCCGGTGGCGGAGGCGACCGAGGGCAGCGAACGCGCGGGTGACGTGGTGACGGCGCTGGCGTGGACGGCCGACGGCGCGGCAGTTGCGTGCGCGCATGCGTCGGGGCACGTGGTGGTGCGGTCGGCGCTCGGGTACGCGCTGAACACGTCGCGCGTGCGGCAGGCAGGTGCCACGCTGGCGCTGTGCTGGGGCGCGGGCGGCACGCGTCTTTTCGTGTTGGGCGACACTGCCGCGACGGCGCTGGCGTTTGCGCGCGCGGCAGTCGGCACGGGCGTGGGCGAGGGCACGGCGGCGCGCGTGTGCGTGTTCACGGACGACAAGGTGCTCGTGCACGACGGGGCGTTTACGACGAGCGACGGCGGTGGTGCAGACGCGGCCGCCGGGCTGCAGTGGCAGGCGGTGCAGGTGCCGGCCGAGTACGTGGCGGGCGCGTGGCCGCTGAGGTTCGTGGCTGTGTCGGGCGATGGGCGGCACGTGGCTGTGGCCGGGCGCCGCGGCGTGGCCGTGGGCGGCGTGCGTAGTGGCAGGTGGCGGCTGCTGCGCACGCGCGAGCAGGAGGACGAAGTGCGTGTGCGCGGCGGGCTGCTGTGGCTGGGCGACCACGTCGTGGCTGCCTGCGGCTCGCACGTGGTGGTGTTTGCGGGCGCAGCGGGTGGCAGCGGCAATGGCGGGGCTTTAGACGGCGACGCGGCGCAGCACGTGGACGTGGGGGCGCGTGTGGTGGCCATGAGTGCACACGATGCGCTGCTGCTTGTGGTGTGCGCCGACGCGCGCGTGCGCCAGCTGGGCGTGTTTGGCGGCGACGGCAACGCAGTGGCGGTAGGCGTGCGCGGCGTGGTGGACCTGGGCGGTGCACGGCTGCAGCTTGCGCGGCTGCGGTCGGTGCAGTGGGTGCCGAGCGCGCAGTTTGCACGTGCGCCGGCTTTGCTCGTGCACGAGGGCACGCGGCTGCGCGTGGTGGACAGCACTGGCGGGCGGGTCGTCAGCGCGCGCGCAGAGCTGACGGTGACCAGCGGCGTGCACTTTGGCAACATGCACTCGACCGTGTGGTGGTTCGACGGCCGGCAGCTGCATGCGGCGCTGGTCAGCCTAGAAGACTTCATGGAGGGTAGCGCGCTACGCTGTGGCAGTGACGGGCGGCAGCAGCGGCGTCTGGCTGTGCAGCCGTCGTTCTACCCGGTGGCGATAGCTGCGGCGCTGGGCATGGCAGTGGGAATCGACCAAGATTGGGCGCTAGACGACGCGGCGGCCGTTGGCCTGGCACAATTGCCGGTGCGTGCCAAGCTGTACCTGCCCAGCGTGCTCGCACGCATGCTCTCTGACAGCTCTGGTGAGCACGACGCGCTACTGTACGCCGCGTGCTTTGAACATCTCGCGTTCTTTGCACACGCCATGGAGATCCTCCTGCACGAGGCGGTGGAAGAAGACGGCACGCCCGAGCTGTTGCGCCGCGTCGTGGCCATGCTGGGCAACTTTGCCGCGTTCCCCGAGATTGTCGTGCACTGCGCGCGCAAGACCGAGGCCGCGTCGTGGCCTGCGCTGTTTGCCTGCGTCGGCGGGCCCGAGCGCTTCTTCCGCAGGTGTCTGAGCGACGGACGGTTGCAGACCGCTACGCAGTGTCTGATTATCCTGCATACGCTGGCGCCGAAGAGCGCCGCCACTGAGCAGCATGTGCTGATGCTGCTGGCGAGGGCTGTTGACCAGCGCTGTCGCACGCTGTGTGTCGAGATCCTGCGCTTTGTGCGCATGACCGCTGCGTCTGACGCCGCCATGGGGCGGCTGCTCGGGCGACTAGAGCAGGGTGTGTGATAGTGTTATTTGTAATGCAACATTAATCTTCAACTACAATATGAGTGCACCAAATTACAATAATAATACATACACTAATAAAACCTATTCTTCCGCTGCGCTTCAAACATATCCTTCAGATCCACGGATAGCGATTCAGCCTGATCTGAAATATTGTCGCCGTCCTCCATAAAGCTGGGAATGTCGAAACACTCGTCTAGGCCTGTAAAGCTCTCGATTATTTGCAACTCGCAAAGTTGGGGACACACAGTAGCCAGAAGAACAGTACACCAAGAGATGCAATCTACCCCCTCGTCTCCCGGATTAGTGAAAAACCCAAACCCAATTTCTTTAAGAGCAGTGTTAAGTGGATCGTAGCGTTCCTTAAGGCACTCTGGATGCTTGACTAGATCGACACCATCGATTGTTAGTGTCCCATCCGAATCGCAGATAAAAGACCGCAGCGTCGGTGCTCTCGTAAGCAGGTCAAAGATTTGAGCGAATGAAACCATAGTGTACCGAAGATCCAGCCCTCGAAGTGCTGCCCAGAGAATATTTCTATCCCCAAACCCTAGCATATCGCCAAAGCTATCGAGTTTCATATGGATATAGTACAAAGCAGAAGTTGATCCGGCAAATGACTTGAGAATATAAGAGCACATGGGTATATACTCTGGTGGCTCCCTGTCCTCGTAATTATCATTGTCGTATGCTGCAAATCTAATGGTTTTCAAGCCGTAGAAGCGAGTCAATACATCCACTGGGCAAGGTCTGTTGGGATCATTCTTGTCTGGAAACACGGGCAAAACGGTTGCATCAAGGTGCTCGAGCGATCGGTTCTCTGATCCCAAGAGGTGCCCAATTGCCATTCTGTACGATCCTTTGAATGTCAGACATTTCAGTACGGGAAAGTGGTTTGCATGGATCGGGGAATATCTGCTGCTTATCGGATCAACGTAGTTTACAAACATCTTAGATTGGTCCCAGACCTCGATGTCCATATTGACCAGCGAGGAATAGATGATAGGCGAATCATCGTTAAAGAGAAACTGTTCAAGCTGCTTGAGGTCAATGGATAGCGACGCCAGCTTCCTTAGAGTTCCTGTATTACGCTGAGCAACTTCAAATATCCATCTACCACTATCAGGGTTGGAGATGAATGTACGCTTGTGGAAACTAAGAGAAGTGATCCGAGAAATAGCTGTGGGGCTGATATACGGTATACAACATTGGAATCCGTCGTCACAAAACGTAACATTGCAACCATGGACCAGATCTGTGATTGATTTCTCAATTGACTTGGCGGCTATGTCAACTGAAAACCATTTCTCGCATTTGGAAAGCGCTAGTTCAATACTGCTCGCATTAGGCATCACAGATTTGACGTGCCTAAAAAACGCAGCCATATTTTTCACCTCATCCAATGCCCTAGGCCACTTATAAGAATAACGGCCACAGTTTGCATCAATGATTAGCATAGTGATGGAGGTAAGACTGGTATTGGCAAAACCCGGCGAGTGCTGCATCCACCTGACGATCTCACCAGTCATCAACGGCTCATGGGATTTGATCTTTATAGTCAGGACGCGAGCAAATTGATCGATCGAGTATACGGACGGACCAACGAACCCGGGAAGATCTTCGAACTCAAGTACTATGGCGCATGGCGCAGAACAAGAAAGAACAAGGGCTATAAGATGTCTACGCATATACGCAGCGCGCCAGCTATGGCACGAGTGCATCATTGCCATTATCGTGCTTATGTCCGTCTGAGTATCGGTAGAAGGTGGAAAATGATCGACAATCACATCGACGATATCATAGGGAAGCAGCTGAAAGCGAGAAGGCGATGGCGACATTTTGGTATAGTTATTATTAAAGTGACAAGAGAGAAATAAGAAAATACTTGAGCTCTGCGCAAAAGAAGAAGAAAAATGCAAAACAAAGACCTAATACTATTCTATCAGAAGCATTGGTTGACAGGCTGTATCACATATCCACAAGTCTTTGTATTTTTATGGGCTGTCATTGGAAACGTTCTTGAGTATTCGTCATATTGTTTGATATCAGAGCACAACCCACCCTCACAAAAAGTTGTAATCAACATCGCTACAATATTAAGAAGAATTGGCAAATTGAGTTGCAGAACAGCTAATATGCTGATCATTCTTGATTTATAAACAAGAGTGGCTCGCTGTGCATACGTTGAAACTACGGATTCCACATTGGAAACAAACGGACAAGTGCTTTCGGGCGAAGGTTGTTACTGACATTACAGAATCTTCAATATATGCATTGTGCAAGTTGTATGAATATCCGGTGTAACATTTTGATAACTGGTTGCTGGTGTACAGACGGTAGTCCCGTATAAAAATCTACGATATCGAATATTAATACACAAAAAGTTTTGTTGATATACCCCTCTATTGACACTCTGTTCTTGTACTTGCTCGCCATACAAGTGCAGATCTGCGGAATCGCGGTCAATTTTACAAGTAATCATGTCGTTCAGACATACCCACGAAGGTACACTAAATTGCATTCCTTTTAGACATAAGTGGTCATTAGCATATTCATATTCTATTTTTTTTTACAATTTGCAATATGTTTGCACAGATGATTGTTTGTCAAAACCATTTACTGACTCTTATTTAATATATTAGAAACAAATTGATACCATGCTACATTGGATCATCAATAGAGTCCGACTCTTTATCTGAGTCCGGATATAATTCATTAAAAGCATCATTCATCTTTAGGGAGAAATACTTTGGCCTGTTCAGCAAGGCTAGTATCGTTATTGGCATTGACATAGATGACGTTGTAGTCACTGTTACTGGAGACATCCGCGGATATTTTGATTTTTTTTAAGCTGAGGACACAGATTTGCCAGAAGAACAGAGAGCTCCTTAAATCCATTCATAAAAATATTCATTTCTAGATTGTAAGGTTTCTGTAGTGGCACCAGGCTTACCACAGACCGTAGCTGCGCTTTCTTGCCCTTGGCGCAGACGCAGAGTCAGCTCCGCATTTGGCAGTTAGCACAGGCGGGCTGCGCATTGTTACAGCGGATCTTTCTTTGGCAGCACAGAAGTCATACCATCTTGCTGCGCCGTTCAGGTGGCCGACTTGCGCTGGACTCGGCCTGGCGTTGCTTGCGTTGTCCGATGTTCTTGCCGTTGTCTCCGAGTATTCTCAATAGCTGTTCGTTAATAAATGAGATAAGGTGTGTTTTGAATGTTAGCGTAAATGATATTGAATAATAAAATGTCTGGATTTTTAGGCTGGGGGGCATGGTCTCCTAATTATATGTGTTTTACAAGTCATATTATTCGCCGGAATGGAACACGTAGCAACGATACTCTGTCAAGGAACTCGCTAGTTGAAACACCCACGATAAAAACAATTGGACATGAATTGTGTGCGTTTTGTAGACAATAACAGAGAGACGACTTTAGCAATGGGACTTGCATCTCATAATGCTATCCAATATCTCATATCAAGCACCCATTGCAAGCCAATGGCCAGTGCCGGTGGCCGAGCTCGATGTATAGTTCTTTGCAGGCAATGAAAAAAGTAAAAAAAAATAAAAGCTACGAACACGTTCGAAAATTGATGCTTAAATACCATATGTTTAGTCTTGAGAAATTATCGGCGCACACATAGCTGTATAGATTTAGAAATATGTAATACCTTTAAAGTGGCTAATAATTATACACGTCTATGGTGTCTCAATCTTGACGGTTACTGAAAATCCGAGGCTTTGTATCCATTATTCTATAATTACATAGGAGTCAGGCGGTCCCAACTTGAAGATATTAAATAGGTTTATTGTAATAGAACAAGTGATATTTCAGAACAGCGGGATCGACGGCGGAGGCACCAGCGACGACGCCGGCGGCGGGCCGCTCGCCAGCATGGCCGCCAGCACGTCGCCGGGCTTGTCCGCAGCCGTCGACCCCGACAGCTGCGACTGCGCGTCAGCCGGCGCCCCACCACCCAACAGCTGCGGTTCGCCTTGCTTTGCCTGTTCCCTGGCCGCCAATGCCTCGACGCTGCCGAACGAGAACGGGCGCAGCAGCGCCGCCAGTGCATCAGCCTGCCCGCCAACAGCAGCCGGGTACGCCGGGCGCGCAGCCAGCCTGGCGTGGTCCTCAGGCCGCAGCAGGGCGGCGCAGAACCTGCGCACCCTTGCATCCCCCATCTCGCCGTCGGCACGCCGCACGGTCCGCCGGTCGACAAACATGCGGCCCAGACGCCCGGCGCGCACGCGGAACGCGCCCGGCAGCCCGCTCTGCACAAACCGCTGCAGCTGCGGCGGCTGCTGCTGCTGCTGCTGTGGTAGTGCCCAGAACCTGGCAGCATCCTGCTGCTGCTGCTGTTGCAGCTGCAGGGCACCAGTGGGCCGGGCGTACGTGGCGTCGACCCATCCGGCCATGCGGGCCTCGTGGGCCAGCGCGCGGGCGCGCATGCCCTCGGCCAGGGCGGCCAGACGGGCGGGCACAGGGTACTGCGGCACCGAGAGCGTGCGCGGCAGGACGAACGGCGTAGGCGCCAGGTCCGTCGGCCCCGCAGGCACGGCGCTCTGACCGGGTGTCTCGCGCGGCTTGCGACCGGCCCTCGGCCGCTGCGTCTGCTGCGCCTTCTGCCTGCGCTGCTGCTGCGCCGGCGGCACAAACAGGTCGTCAGGGCTGGCGTCCGTGGCATGGAGCCTCCGGCGCATGCCCAGCACGTGCGTGCGCGCACGCGCCACCTCCTGCGCCATCTCGACCAGCGCCATCTTGTCGCGCTCCCGCGCGCCGCACATCTCGAGCATCTGCGCCGCAGCGGCCAGGTTGGCCCGCAGCCGCCGCAGCTGCTCGAGCGACCGCTGGTCTGCCCGGCGTGTCTTGCGGCCCTGCCGCACCTCGCGCCGCCGGAAGCACACGTAGGGATCGATTTCTGCGCCCGCCGCCTGCGCCGACCCGTCGTGGATCTGCACCTGCGGGAGAATCGGCCGGAACCCGCGGCCCGCTCGCCGCGCGCGCCAGTGCTCGTACACCCGCGCCACCATCTGCTTGCTCACCGGCTGGTCGCGCTCGCCGGCGTACGCCGCCAGGTACTCGGCCGAGGGCACGTCCGCCGTGCTGCCGAACACCATGTCCCTGGTGACGTTCTCGAGCACGTCCATCGTGCGCTCGAACTCGTCCACCGGCACCTGGTGCTCGTCGGCCCACCTGAGGTCCTCCTTGTCCGCGCAGTACAGCGGCCCGCAGCTCTCCTCGACCGTCTCCGACGAGCGCACCAGCGAGGTCGGGCAGGTGAAGGGCTGCGCGTAGAGCTGCGCGTAGGACGCTGTGACGCGTGACGCGTCGGGCGTCGGGATGTAGACTTGCTTTGCTGGCGCCGAGCCCGAGGCCGCGGCCTGCGTGGAGGAGATGGCTGCCTGCAGGTGGTGCTCGGCCTCCTCGTCCTTCTCCACGCCCGTCTCGATCGCGTCGACCTGCCGGTTGTCGTCGTCGTCCAGGTCGTCCAGGTCCGACGCGCGGTACACGGGCAGGGCGCGCTTGAGATCCACCTTGCGGGCGCGGAACCTCTGTGCGTTGACCATTGCTTTTTTTTACTGTGATGTGATTGGCTGAGGGGAGAGTAGTGTGATGCAATTGGCTTTTTTTTCTCTCGCTCACGCTGTGCTAGCGACGTGTGCGGGAAAAGTAAAGGTGATGCGTGATGAAACAGCGCTTCTTTCTCTTTCGTCAGCGTGGGCGGAATAATGCAGTGTCCGCCGCTTGCGAGCTGGAAAGAAAGAAAGGAAAGGAAGGTGGAAAAAGCCGCCTTTTGTTGTGCTATGCGTCTGTTGAGCCTGGGCCTCGCCCCCACCCCATCCACAAGGCCTGTGTGATGTGGGAAGAAAAAAAGGGCGGCAAGCTCTAGAGGGGCCTTTTGATAGCACTACCGCCTTACGCGCTGTGCTCTTGCGGCCTTGGAGCTGTCCCAAAAAGAAGCAAGCACAGAAAACCTGGGCGTGCCGCGCGTACTCCCGGCTGGAACCAGGTGTGTCTTTACGGTCGAGTATAAGAGCGCCCTTTTCCTCTGTGCCTGCCTATGCTGCTATGCTGGCGCGTTTCGTGTCGTAGTGGTGCCGCAGGAGCGGGTTGCTTGAGGACCTCCTTGGCTTCCTAGGTGGTCGTGCTGGTGCTCTCGTTGTTTGAGGAGGTTTCAGTGCAAGAAGTAGGTCGATAAAGTGTCAAAAAATACAAAAAACTTTTTTTTACAGCCTTTTCTTCTCTTTTCTCTTGCTTGTTGTTGTGTAATCTGGCTCGAATTTTGCTTCGTTTCGCTTTCCCTCCCCTTCCATTCCGCCCTTGGATTGCAAAGAAAATGCTGTTTTTTCACCTTCTCCCCCCTTCCCTCCTCCCTCTTCTTCCGCTTTCTTTTCGAGGGTGGAAAACGCGTTTGACACTTGCAAGTGGGAAATATTACGGCTGCTTGCCTTCCTTTTTTTTTTCTTTCTTCTTTGCTCCATGCTGTCAGCCCATCTGCTCGGCGCTGATTGGCCACGTGGCTCCAGCCAATCACATCCGCTGACGTGCGCTGCACCTGATCTGATCAAATCGCATTAATCCCTGGCAATGTATGTGTCCGCCGGACCGCATATCACTTATTGCTGCCGAACAATTTTGTTATATATACATGTGCACCACTGCTGCCATCTCCTTTGCAGACATGCGCATGCTTGAAAGAAAGAAATCACGTAAATAAACAAGGATGCCAAAAGGGAGAGCAGACCGCATGCCTTTATTTTTTTTCCAGACACATTGCTTCTCCTCCACCCACGCCCTCCCTTTTTGCGTAATGTAAATATTTCCATGTTTCTTTATAATACCCCACACACGCAGCACAACACATGCATTGAAACTATTTCTTCATCAAGATTTGCCTTGCAACTCAGAAGTCGTGTCAACAAGAAAATATAAAGAGTTCCGCAGGAATGAAACCTAAAAATAATGAATCCAACAATGGGAAACCACAGTCCATGCGCTTTTTCCACCCCTCACACACCCCACACACCCCACACACGCATAATCTTTCCATAAAGCGCAAATGCGATTTGCCTGTGATCGGCGGCGGGCTGGACGAAGACGATGATAATAATAAAAACACTTTGTTATTTGTCCAAACACGGACATTACTTGCACTCGCCACTTTTTTTCAAACCATAGAACCACCTTCTCTCTCTTTTTCTCTCTCTTCCTCTCTCCTTTTCTCCTTCTCTTCTTGTTATACTTTATTCTTCTTTTCTTCTCTTCTTCTCTATTGCCACTTCCTCCGCCCGCTGCGCTCGCGACATACATCATACTGCTGCGGCGCATTTACTTATACCACCCTCCATTATACTCATCTACGCACGGTTCCTCCTTTCTCCCCTCTTCCCCTCTCCTCCAACTCTATCTCCCTATTATCCTTATTATTGCTACACAAACCTCCTTTATACCTTACGTACTTATTCCCGCATACAATAAACCTAGCCTCTTTTATTTCGTTCAGAGTCCGCAATTTCGAATTCGAATACTATTGCACCACACTTTATTTCCTTATCTTATAAACAGTAACGAACAAAGTAAAGTTATCCCAGCCTTCCCCGGGGGGACTCATCATATACACGACACACAGACCATTACTGCCATCCACGCCTATTTACCCCTGCCATGTCAGCCTCTTCGCCGCCATCAGTGCCGCTCCCGGCGCTCCAGCTCTCCGAAAACGTCGCCATTGACCGGCAACAGGCCGCCATTGCCGCCTCGCGCACGGCGATCCGCTCGCCCTCGCGGTCCGTGCGCACAGCCCACCACATCGACCTGCAAGACGAGCTCGACGACAACGACGAAGGCATATCGCTGTCGCTGGCTAACCTCTCGGTGACCCCGGGCAGCGAATCCACCGTGGCTGACGACGACGGAAACCTCTCCGCCCTGTCGCAGAAGGGCAGCATGCGTGCGACCAAGCGCATGTCGCGCGCAGCATCGGACTTCTCGCAGCGCCCGCACACCAACACGTCGGCGCACCCGCCCGTGCCCCAGTCGCAGCAGCAGCAACAGCAGCAGCCACCGCAGTCATACCGCCGCGCCGGGTCGAACCAGAGCACCGGGATGGGCGACCAGCCCTCAGCATCCCTGGCCACCGAGCCTCGGGCACCCACTCCGGCAATGTACTGGACGCAGAAGAAGACGTGGGGCACGAAGCCGCCCAAGATGCGCTCGCAGACGCTGAACGTCATCGGGTCGCACGTCTACGTGTTCGGCGGGTGGAACAACACGGTGTGCTACAACGACGTGTACGTGCTGGACACCGAGGCCATGTTCTGGTCGCGCATGCGCACGACGGGCGACGAGGTGCCCCAGTGCCGCGCGCACACGGCCACGGCCGTCGGCCAGAGGCTGTTTGTGTTCGGCGGCGGCGACGGCACGCAGTACTTCAGCGACCTGTATGTGCTCGACACTAGGTCGTGCGTCTGGGTGCGCGCGCGGGTGACGGGCCCTGGGCCCTCGGCGCGCCGCACGCACACGTGCTTCCACTACAACGGCTACGTGTACCTGTTTGGCGGCGGCGACGGCCACCGGGCGCTGAACGACCTGTGGCGGGTGCGCGCCGAGCCTAACGCGTCTGGCGCGTACGAGTGGGAGGAGGTCGAGACCACGGGCGGGCGGCCGTTCCCGCGCGGCTACCACACTTCTACGCTGGTGGGCAACCAGGTGGTGGTGTTCGGCGGGTCGGACGGGCAGGAGTGCTTCGGCGACACGTCGCTGCTGAACCTGGACACCATGGAGTGGACGCACGTGTCGATTGATCCGCCGCTGACGCGGCTGGCGCACACGGCGACGCTCGTGGGCATGTATCTGTTTGTCATCTGCGGCCACGACGGGTCGGACTACTCGAGCCAGGTGCTGATGCTCAAGCTGGATACGCTGCGGTGGGAGACGCGCACGATCTACGGGGCGGCGCCGGTGCCCCGCGGATACCATGCCTGCGCATTGCACGATGGCCGGCTGTACCTGCATGGCGGATATAACGGCCAGGAGGTGTTCGACGACCTCTACACGCTTGATCTCAGCTCGTACTCGTACCTGCCGCAGGTGCCCGAGTTTGTCATTGGCTGCCACCGCTAAGCCGGACTAAAATACACGACAACGACATCTGGATGGTTATATTGCATCGGTTCCTTCCTTCTCTCTCTCTCATGACATCACCTCTTCTGCCTGGGCGTGTCCTCTCTGGTGCTACTCAGGAATATGTTTCCTGGCTCCTGGACACGCAATGCCCTCTTACTCTTATGATCACTTCGTTCTCTTTCTCTTGCATTCAAGTTGCAGACACACCCTTCCCTCCTTCCCTACTTCTATCTCTCTCTTTCTCTCTCCCGCCCGCTATGATTATTTTCCGTGACGTTTTAACTAGTCTATTTTCCCTACTTTTTTTTTTACACCCGTTCTAAACTTTTTCCCGCTCTGAATAAAACATTACTCGTTGCAAGTAAAGATTCAGCAGTCTTAATTCCAGACCAGGCCACTTTGTCCCTGGCGCTGAGCACACATCAACACATGCAAACTGTATCTGATTTCCGATTGGCTTGGCCGCAAAGTTGATTTTCGCCTCAAAAAGCAAACAATCGCAAACCGCACGCGTGCGATCCACAAAGACAAACAGGCAGGTTTTTCTTGTTCTTTTTTTACTTTCCCCTTTCTGACTCTAGCATATCTATTTTAAAAAATATATACACACACTTATTCTACTTTTTTTTGCATTACTCTAAATTAAATACATGTCGGCACTCCAGCTTGGGCAGCGGCACTACATGGCGACCGAAGCCGTGGCACAGCGTGACGCGGCGAGGCGGTCGAGTGGCAGCACGGCGTCAGATTCGTCGCTTGCAACGGGGTCGTGGCTCGGCGGCAAGAAGCGCGACTGGGACAACGCGTTTTTGTCAAAGTACCAGGACCTCGAGGCCACGCTGCAGGAGAACGACCAGTGGCTGACCATGTACCTCGAGAGCGTCTCCGGAATGAGAGCCTTGAAAAAGCCCGATTTGTAAGTCCCGCTTCCCCCCCCCCCCCCCAGCCAGGCAGGCGAATTAACCGTAAACAAAAAAGAAAATATTTTTTGTTTATATGTGTATGTGTGTGCTGCTGATAACTTTACTAACCTCATTTTTGCTGCCATCGAGCTGTCCTTTCTATCCCAATAGCGCAATAAGCGAGGCTCTTAAGACGTCGTCGACCAAGCGTCGCGGGAGATCGCGGATGGACGTGCGCGATGTGTTCGGCAATGCGACAGTGAAGCTGTCGCCCCTTGCGTCGCAGTTCAACACGGCCAACATGTGGTCGCTGAAGAAGAACGCCAAGCGGCGGAGCTCGCAGTACGGCACGTTGCAGGGCAACACGCTGAACATGGCGATAGCGCAGATGGCCATGATGCCGCCCAAGTCGCCGTACCTGACGAACGTGGGCAAGCACTCGGGCGACTCTGCGTTGGCGCGGAGCAACAGCGCAGCAGCGAAGACGGCCGCGGCGGTCAAGCGCCTGCAGGCCATCGAGGGCTCGCCGCCGGGCAAGCCGGCCGCCGACCCGGTGTCGGCGTCATCCGACCTGACGATGACCTCGCCCGGCCCGGTCTCCGCAGTATCCGACATGTCGGTCGCCTCGCCGCAGCGCACGGCGCCCGTGTCGCGCGCCGCGCAGGTGGCGCCGGTGCCCACGCTGCGCGACATGCTGCTGAACAACCATTCGCCTATGCGCCCGCCGCTGCACGAGCGCGCGAGGTCGGCTGGCCAGCGCACAACGCCGTTCAGCACGATCAAGCTGAACCTCGGCAGCATGGCGTACGAGGGTCGGGCCGACGAGCGGCAGCAGATGCAGAGGCGTGCTGAGCATCCTGCGTCGTCTACGCCGTCGTCGGCCGAGTCGACGCCTGAGCGGCTGGTGAGTGCGGCGGACTTGAATAGGTCGCGGTCGGTCACGGCGAGCGAGGGCGAGGGCGAGCTGACCAGGTCGGAGGACGAGGTAAGGGACCGCTTCCAGAAGGTGCAGATTGCGTTTTCGCGCGGGAATAGCGCCATGGGGTCGATTTCGGAGCAGTCCGAGGCCGCCGCCGAGCCCCTCGCTGAGGCTGCGCGGCAGCCGTCTGCCACCACCAGCGTCAAGCACCCGCAGCACCAGCGTCGGCAGGAGAAGGAGGCTGACGGTGCGCTGCTGGCGATCGAGGTCGACGAGGACATTGCGGCGATGTACCGCGACATCGACGAGGTGTCGAAGATGCTGCCGACGAGCCAGGAAAGCTCGCAGCACGACGACTCGGAAGACGCGAGCAACAGCGGCGGCGAGGGCCACGGGCGCGGGCCCAAGACGGGCGGGCGGTTCGTCGACGTGGACATTGACCAGCAGCCGATGGACGTGCGCCTGGACGACCTGTCGGTGGACGTCGAGGACGAGGCCACGCTTCTGATGAAGAAGAAGGCCGGGTCGCCCGGCAAGCGCAAGCTGTCTGACGGCGGCCGGTCGGTCAGCAACATCCCGAGCTCTGCGGCGTCTGCCCGGGTGCGGGCGCCCGTGGCAGCAGCCCGGGGCCGCGGGCGCGGGCGCGGCAAAGTGCGCGCCGGGCTGCATCCCCCGGCAGCAACAGCTGCGGCCCCCGCCGCTGCCGCCGCCGCCCCGGGCGGCACGCTGCGCAGGCCCGGGCTGGCCAAGAAGGCCAGCGGGTCGAGCACGGCGTCGCTGCGGTCGCAGAGGCCGGTGGACGGCGGCCAGCAGGCTGCGCAGCGCCCGGAGCCGCGCGCGGCGCACCATGTGGCCGGCGGCGTCAACAAGCCGCGGGTGGCGGCGGCGGCGGCGGCGGCTGCCGGCTCGAGCAGCCTGGCCACGGGCCCCGGCCGCGTGGCTGAGTACCGCCGCAGGTTCGAGACGGCCGAGGGCGCCAGGAATGCGCCCGCGGCGGCGGCGGCGTCGTTCAGCAGCCCCGTGGTGGCCATGCGCCCGGGGTACGCGGCTGCCGCGCACCCGCCGTCTGCGGCTGCCAAGCGTGGTGCTGCCGCTGCTGCTGCCGCTGCTGCTCCGGCCGGCTCCCGGTCGCAGATTGCCAAGGCGCCGATTCGCACGGCGGCTGCGGGCCAGAAGTCGTCGACGGCGGCGATGCGCGAGGCGGCGCGCCGGGCCGAGGCCGCCCGCATCAACGCGGCGGCAACTCCGTCGCTGTCGTCGTCGGGCCCGGCGGCGCGCACGCAGAGGACGGCCAGGGAGCCGCTGGCCAAGGCGGCGGCGCGGCCGGAGTCGCGGCTGTCGCGCAACTCGAGCGACTCGAGCCTGCGGTCGCAGGCGGCCGACCGTCGCCCGCGGCCGGCGCCGCTCAACCTGGGCGACCAGCCCGCTGCGCGGCCGTCGGCCATCCCCATCCCAAAGCCCAAGGCGGCGGCGGCGGCGGCAGCAGCGTCGTCGCGCAAGGCGGACGACTCGGCGTCGCTGGCCGACAGCGGCAAGGCGGGGTCGGCCGACTCGGGCGGCTGGGGCCTGTCGTCTGTGATCTCGATGCTGTCGCCGGCGAGCTGGAAGCAGCAGGCGGGCGTGGCCAAGAAGTCCTCGGCGGGCTGCCTGCTCGAGACGCCGACGAACGCCGGCAGGCAGAAGAGCAGCGCGGCCAGCCCGTACGACGTCGACAGCCCGCAGACGCCCTACCGCCCGCGGCCCGAGCACGCCGGCAGCCGCGCCGACCTGGTGATGCCGTCGTACACCGACATGGCTGTGCCCCTGCGGCGCACCAGCGGCGACCGGTCGTCGCTCTCGTCGGAGCTTTCTGGCAGGGCTGACGGCGGCGAGCCTGAGGGGAGCAATCGGGCCAAGCGGCCGTCGCATCTGGGCACGTACAATCAGCGGCTGCTGGACGTGGCGGGCGGGAGGCTCTCGGGCGTGTCGTCGTTCCGGTCGTCGTTCTTTTCGGACGACGAGGGCGCTGCGGCCGGGTCGCCCAGGGCGTCGGGGCAGGGCGTGAAGCGCGGGCCCAGCATGCTGCGCACCAAGTCGACGCCTGATCTGGCGCAGGCGCAGCAGGAGGAGCTGGAGCGGCGTCAGCAGCAGCAGCAGGCGCAGTATGGCGCGATGAAGACGCCTGTGCGGCATAAGCGCAGCGCCGAGTACACGTCGATTATCCCCGACGGGTCGAACAGCCCGCCGGAGATCGAGTCAGATTACTCGGACGAGTACTCTGACGATGAGTTTTCGCCGGCGCCGAAGCGCAAGAAGAACGACCTGCGCATTCCTGCGTGGGCGACGACGCCTGAGCTGGCGAAGGGGCTGCGGCAGCAGGAGAAGATCAACCCGGATCGCATCTTTGGTCGCGTTAAGCCGCTGCGCGTCGAGGAGATCTTTAACCGCAGGCAGGAGGGCCGCAGGAAGCCCAGGAATAGCTCGATGATATGGACCGGGTCTGATGCGCTCACTGCGGAGGACGAGCTGGAGTATATCCGCAGAATGGGTTTCGATCCATAGTGGGCTTGTGATGATCTTTTTTGTTTCATGGTGTTTTTTTTCTTGCATTGTTGGTGATTCGCGTTTTTAAAAAAAAGCATGTCGCTTTATTATTCCTCTTCGTTTTTCTCGTAGTTTACTCTGTTTTTTCCTTCTCTCTTTTCAATTCACTTTTTCAATGGCATCTTTTAAAGCATCGGCTCTGTCACAAGATACTGCTGCCCCGTCGGCGCTGGGCTCGCCGCCGATAGACGGCTACGGCAGCGACGTCGATATAGACATTGACGACGACAGCAGCGCCACATACTACGACGTGCTGAAGTGCGCAGGCCAGTTTGCCTCGCCCTCAGTGTTCTTCGCGCAGCCGCTCAAGCCCGCGCACTCCGCATCGCAGGTCTACCCCTGGGCGTCACATCCACTGAGCTCCGTTGTGGGTAGCAGCAGCAGCGGCAGCGGTAAAACGGACAGTAAGCATAGGCTGCGGCGGGTGGGATCGTCTTCTGCGGCGGACGCTGGGAGCGAGTATGCTGACTCGACGGCTTCGTCGTCGGTGTTCCGGGCGGAGCACAGAGATAACACGCTGCCACCGTCGGTGTTTCGTCTGCCGGGCGCGCGCGCGGGCGCGGCGCTGAGCTCTATGACTATCGGCGGTCGCTCGCTTCGTCGGGCCACTCAGGTGCAGATGAGCGTATTCGACCGGAAAGTAAACTTGGTTTAGTAGTGCTCAGTTATTTTAATGTTTTTTTTTTTTTTTTTGTTGGAAAATATAAATTTCTCTAGGCGCGCAGCAGGGGTGAGCCCTCGGTGCGCTCGGGCACCTGGTGGTAGCCACCCTCCCGGGCGCGCTTGTAGCGGCGAGCGAGCTCGGCGCCCATCAACAGCGAGACGACCTGAGCGCCAATAATAGCCAGTCCAGCCCACAGCATGGCGTGTCTCTTGCTGTGCCACTGGTGCTGCAGCGGCTCCAAGCATCCGACGACAAACCCGTAGTGCTTTTTGACTGAGCAATTCTTTGGCACAGCCATGTCAATAGGGCTCTTGAACCCACAGCACTGGAGATCCTTCTCGATATACCTGATAGTATCCTGGTCATCATCGTACAGCTTCTCCCAGACGTCGCTGAAGCGGTCCTCGATGTGCTCCGGGTGCAGCCAGAGCACCAGGAGCCCGATTGCTTGCACGATTACGAGGAGGGTGAGCAAGGCGGAGTATGTGCCAAAGACCTGCTGGCTGCGCTTGATCGATCCGATGATGCCTAGGAAGGAGACAAAGGTTACTGAGGCGCCGAGTACGGCGCTGAGCAGGGGCAGCGTGATGCCGCCAAAGTTCTTGTACACGTCGAACAGCCCGCTTGTGCCGATCACCAGGAGGAAGATGCCCGCCCCGGCGGCTATCCCGTTCAGCACCATGTGGGTCACTCGCAGGACACCGCTGTTGCTCAGACGGTCGAGATACTCGCCAAAACCAGCCATGTTATTGTTATATAAGCTTTCAATATGGAATGTGTATCGATGTTGGGGGGAGCTTTTACAGTTCAAATAAAGGAGTAAGTAAGTGTATGAGTGATAGTTCTTTTTTTTTCCGTTCAAGAAATGTTAGTAGTACATGTCTCGTTCTCTTCCTCCTCCTCTTCCTCTTTATATCCAGTCTATTCCTCTTGGCGCTCTTTACTACGAACCTGTGACGTATACAAAGGGTTATGTAATGACGCGCTCATCCACTCATGTCTACTGCATAAAAACTTGCCGCATTGCATTTAAAATGTGCATTGGCTATGACTTCAGCTTTTACAACTATAAAATTACACCCCCTTATCCGCCCTTATTTGAACTTGTTGGTGCGAGCTCTGGGCGGCCACGGGTCTTGCGACTTCTGCGAGTTGACACTGCCACTGCCGCTGCCACCTCCGCTGTTGCTGCCTTTCTTGGAGCCAGGGCTTTCTGATACGCCAGCGGGATCAGGGCAATCAGCTGATTCAGCTACTGATGGATCAGCGGCACTTTTGACCTGAGCTATGCGTACAGCAGTATCTGTATCTGCAGCAGGATCGTCAGTCTGTGTTTGCTTGGGCGCTTGCGTCTGATCTTGTTCTTGCTCCTGCTCGTGCGCAGTCATATCATCTGCAGCGGGCGTGGTCACAGTGGCTTCGATCTGCTCAGCAGCCGCCTCTGCGACCTGTGCACCCTGCCCGCCGTTACCGGCTCCTTCGACGCCGCCTCCTGCCTCCACGTCATCCGCAAAGTCCTCGACCATCCACGTTGTGTCCGTGCTGTACACGCTGGTGTACAGAACGTAGCCAACACCAATGATCATCAGTTGGGCGATCGCGGCAGTCAGTATCAGTAGGAGCGCCTGGTGGTTCTGAAGAAATACGCTCTCGCGCATATAGTGCATGCATCCGAGAACTGGCTCACCTTCAGAGAACCGCCCTATGCAATTGCTTGAGCTCGGCATATCTGTGGGATTTCTAAAGCCGCAGCATCCGTAGTAGCTCTCGTACCGCAACAGCATGCGCCGGTTCGAATTGAACTGGCTTCTCCACATCTGGTAGAGAGCTCTGTCGACGCTGGCGGGTTCCATCGATGTCTCGAACATCAGGATAACTTCGCCTAGCAGGATGACCAGGACGACGGCACAGAGTGCTGGCATGTGTCCCTGCGAGCCGTGAAGAATGCCACTGGTGCCAATGCTAGCTGCATAGATCGACATTAGACCTAGCGCGATCATCAGGATTGGGATCCGCTCGAACTTTAAATTGATGTTTAAAAACGTGGACAGGAGGTACATCCCGGAGGCAGATATAAGCGCACCGATAAGCGCACCAAGCACTAAGAGTATAACAAGTGATGCCGCAGTGAAGTTATAGTTTGCAAAGCGCATAAGCAAGACTGGATATGGCATTTTTTGATATATATATACTCGAGATTTGGCTGCGGAAATAATCGACTAGAAAAGATATTAGGCGCGAGAAAGTTGACCATGAGCCTGCTGTCTATCAATTTATACGTATCCAAGATTCCACCTATTTTACTACGCTGTCTTTGACTAGATAGAACAGTTTATCACACTCTCGCCTCCATACGGGATGTATTTGCATCATATACTTTTTTCTCTAATTAATCACGGCGTATACAGGAAAGTAGTGTTAGATTAATACACATGAGAATACTGGTAAGTCATTCTCTGGCAAGTATAAAATGCAGGTGTAGTTCATCGTCTGTGTTATAAACTTTCAAAGTATATTTCTATAGTTTCTGACTTTACACTTTATACACCAAGGGCTTTCTCGTGCTTCTCAGAGCTGCGGCAGTAACTCTGGTATCAACAGTAGCCTACGTGGTTGCAAGACATTACGCCGACGAGTATTATTTAGAAAAGGAACAGAATAAAGAAAGAAATGCAAATATCCATTGCTGCTGCTGTAACAAGGAAAAATAATAACTAGACTTGTTGATGGCTGGTATTTTTCAAATATCTTTTTTATAAATAAACGCCATGTTGTTTGTCTACAGTGCTACAGCGCTACGGTTTCGTTCTGCATCCCTGCCTGGGTGATCATTTCCTCGTCGTCAACAATCGACATGATCTGCTCAGATACCCGTCTTTGCCGGCTTGTAGTCTTGCCAGCCTCAATCGAGCTGTCGCTAGGCTCTTCAGCTCGGCCATCGTCCACAATCGGAGTCTTGTTGAAGGCAGATCCAAGATATGCCTTTGTGCCGCGGTAGTTACCCATATGATCAACTGCGCCAGTGTGGACAAAGTGCTGCTGGATCAGCGTGCAAAAGTACAGGAGAATAAGTGAAAATACCGTCTCTCCAAACAGTACGCCAAGACACTGACCAAGCTTGGGGTAGCCTCCGCCGATGACATACCTGCCCAGAACGCCGCCCTGGTAGAACGGCAACCCGTGGAACCATTTGAAGAAATTCGAAGATAGCTCGGCAACTGTTAGTCCCGCGAGAGTATTAGGAATAAGAGTCAAAACTGATGGAATCGCAACAAATGCCGGAGGAATCAATATTGAAAGCGATTTGATCCACAGTGACATCGGGAATATGGTGAGCAGATAGGTCATCCATATGCTGAAGAATCGACCACCGGTAACTGGAAGCCCTAGCTCCTGCTTGTTGTAGTTCGGACCCCTGAATGCAAGGAATGCAAGCGTGGCGTAGAACGAGAATCCTAGGCAAAGGACGAAGATGACTCCAACAAGAAAACGGAATATGCTTCTGTGTCGCGTTGTTCTGTACGCAGGATACGAGCCAAACTTGAGCATCATAACTGGGACAAGCACGCAGACAAACGAGACCATCATTCCGAGCGGTAGAAGAACTGCACTAAGCGAAAAACCGTAGAAGCCAACCCTCTCGACTGTATACCCAATGGGCCTAAAGAGAGCCTCGATGTTTGCTACAACGTCTTTGTCGTCGCTGCCGGCAATAGCCGATTTGTAGTCGGCTAGCTGCTGTATTGCATACTGAGTAGCGATTGATCCAACGGTTCCTTCCAATGTAAACTTGACAAATAATAGCTGTGCTATCGGATGACGGCCTTCCTGCTCAAGAATCGTTATTGCTGCCGACGAATTGTAGCTAGATCCGGTGGCCAACGAATTGTTAAGATTGCCACTCAACCCTTTGTTGATTACTAATGCACCCCAGGCATACTTGCGTGTATACTCGCGAGCTTCGTCGATCGTACTGATGTCGGTTTTTAGGCGCCAGGTCGGCGATGTCTTTGCTTTCGGGAGAGCAAGGATTGTATTGGTAATGTTTTGTCCAACAGGTCCATCGTCCAGGTTGATTATATCAATATCGATCCGGTATGCATACATGCTGCGTTTAAAGTTCTTTCCGTAGAACAGTGCGAGAACAAACCATAGGAAACCGATCATAACTGCAAATAGCTGGAGATTCCCTATGAGGGCATTTCTGCGCGCGACCTTCAGCGACGGGCTACCGATGCTTACTCTCCCGTCATCCCTGACAGGATCATGCTTCCAGTACAGCCTCATGAAAAGTAGCAAGCGTAGTCTGTAGTGCGTAAAAAATAGAATAATGTCACTGAAGATAGCAGAACAAAAGACATGTTCTTGCACTTGAGTTGCTTCTATCTACACCGCCTTTTTATTCCGCAAAGCAGGTTTACCTCCAGAGAAATCAAGGGTCAAAATGCTCTCTTTTATTTTGCTCTTCTGACTGTGACCAACATCTGGTCGGATGACTCGATTATGCCATTTCTATCGGAGAGTATTCGGGCATTGTTACTAATACACCTTGTCTAACACGCATGCCAAATACGCGGACGGAGTTGGGTGTTATGCCACTTGTCAAATGAAGCCTCACACTTTCCTAGACAAAACATTGCCAATTAATGTTGAAGTGGACAAATGCGGCATATTTGTAAATCTAATCGTCTGATCAGGCGACGCGTCATCTTTGGCGCTTGGGATTTTTCTGGCTTGCCGCTCTGGATGACGTTGGCCTTCTGCTTGAAGCTATGCCTCGTCCTCTGTTCTGCAAATTAGCATTTAGCCCTACACTTGCAATCTAAACAAATCTCTAGCACTCGAGCGAAATGGACTCAATCACTCTTCGGCTTCCGCATACGGTTGAGCGCCCAGCCGAAGCTACCAACTATGAACCCACCACACGCATAAGGTAAGCGAAGGCAGTACAAATCGAGCGCACATTCCAACGACAGCACAAGCTAATCAACATATTGTAAATGTCCACTCTTTATTTAGTCAGCCAACGGTCACCGGTACCTCGGTTGTTGCGTTCAAGTACAAGGACGGCATCATGATGGCCACCGACTGCCTGGCGTCGTACGGAAGCATGGCGCGGTTCCGCGACGAGACGCGTATGACGGCTGTGGGAAAGACGACACTTCTGGGCATGTCTGGAGACACCGCAGACTTCCAGCATATGAAGCACACGCTGAACAACCTGCTGACGCAGGAGTACGACATGGACGACGGGCAGAATCTTGGCACGCGGTCAATCTACAAGTATATTAGCAACATCATGTATGGCAGACGGACCAAGATCGATCCGCTGTGGAACTCGTATGTCATTGGCGGAATAGACAACGGCGAGAAGGTGCTTGGATTCGTTGACTACTACGGCACGACGTACCAGTCGCCAACCATTGCGACCGGCTTTGGCGCACATCTGGCGCAGCCGATTCTGCGCAAGTACGTCGAGGGCCACGAGGACGAGATTACCGAGGAGGATGCGATCAGGATTCTGGACGACTGCATGCGGGTGCTGTACTACCGCGACTGCCGGACATTCAACAAGCTCAGAAGAGCAAAGGTCACCGCTGCCGGCGTAGAGATCTCGGAGCCGTACGCACTTGAGACCAACTGGAACATTGCCGAGTATGTCCGTGGATACGGGCCATTCTAAATCGACATGGCAGACGACTTGATTGATCAATCAATGATTATTCAGTACTTCATCCACGATATTGAGCAGTGCAAGAAATGTGCTCTTTCATTTTTTACAGTCTTTTTTGAAATTCATTATTAACCACTATTCACAGAAAAATGAACCTGCATCCGGACGACCATTTGGAGAACGACGACACAAAGAGCGTTGTCAACCTTGGGCGCACTGGTGTCTATCTCTCGGCCATCGAGGGCGATGTGCGGACGCTTATGCGCACGTTCCAGCGTCTACAGGCGTACGACATTGTATCGTTCTTTGACGTCTGGAAGACACTAAACTTTTCGCTTATCCACTTTGTGGCGACAGAGAAGAACTCGCGGCAGAACTTTATGCGGACAGCATACCGACTGATTCTCAGCCACTTTCAGTCGGACGCGATCCTCGAGATCCGCATCGGCGTAGTCTACGCGCTGTACCTGATGTACTTTACACAGCCGGTCAACTTTCCCAACATAGCCATTCGGGTTCCGATGGACATGTGGGTTATGCTGACCAAGCTTTATGAGTACTGCCGAGAGGCAGAGATCCACGATGTGGTCTACGTCTTTGACAAGATGATGGAAGACGGCGCGTTCGAGCTTGTGGCGTGGCTCGACGACAACGAGGGGATTCTGCGTCTCGACGGCGACGAAGACGGAGTTAGCGCCAAGGTTGCATCGCGGCTGGTGCAGATTGAACACGATGTAATGAGTTCGGCGCAGGCAGGCATGGGCGATGTGGCGGCCAGCAAGCGCCAGATCTCGCTCACAGAGGCATACCGTGCCAACAAGCGGCGGTTGGTCAACACGCGCTTGGTTGAGCAGGCAACACGCGAGTTCTACGCCACCGAGTTTGGCACCGAGCTGCGGCCAGACGACGACTTACCCGGAGCAGTTCCTCTCGATATTTCCGACCAGGACACCGAGTGGACAGTAGCCATGTTTGAGCGCGCCCGTGAGTACCAGCGTCAGAGGGCAGAGCGTATTGGCGCGGGAGCAGAGGATGACGGCAGCCTGCGGCTTAATGCCGACTACACCGAGACCCGTGGTGCGTTTGCGCCTAGCATCGGTGCCCACGGCCACCGCTTAGATTCAGGCGGTATCGACTACGGCCGCAGGAGCAAAGAGGCCATGTCGGCGCCGATCGAGGCCATATTCAGGGCAGACCGGATGCACAAGCTGCGCTCAAATAGACCTGAGCTGTGGGAGGAGCGATTTGAAGGGGAAGGAAATTGAGGGTCTGAAACCCGATACCCCATTTTTAACCACAATTTGTTTGTTTCGCGTTTAGCGAACGTGTCAAGCATTTCCTTTTTATTTTTTTAAAAAATATTTAATTTTCAAATCTCTGTTTGCTGCAATTTTCCATCGCCTCTTTTGCATAGCCGCGTCCACTTTGCTTGTTACATTCAGCGGAACGCGTAAATTCGACCTAAGCAATGGCGGCAGGTAGTTCGGTATCCCGCAGCGCTCGTCGCGGAGGGGGAGTCTCGGTGTCCACAATGACGCGTAAAACAATTCAGTACAACCGGTCGCCAGCCAGGGGTACCGCCCAGAGGGGCGGCCGTTCCCCGCGCGGCGGCAAGACAACGCCACGGGCACCCTCGATGCGTGCAAACAATCCACCCTCGCCCGTGCACCACAAGCGGCGGACAGCCAACGGCATCAAGGCGCTGCGCGAAATCCGCATGTACCAGAAGAGCACAGATCTGCTTATTTCCAAGCTGCCCTTTGCGCGGGTCGTGCGCGAGATCGCTCAGGACTATGTGAGCGACTATACGCACAGCGGCACGCCGGCCGGTCTGCGCTGGCAGTCGTCAGCCATCCTGGCACTGCAGGAGGCCTCTGAGGCGTTCTTGGTCCACCTGTTTGAAGATGCAAACCTATGCGCGCTTCACGCCAAGCGCGTAACTATTATGCAGAGGGATATCCAGCTGGCGCGTCGCATTCGCGGCCAGTGGGGCGGTCTTGGCTAAGCAATACCGACGTGTTTATTTCTTGCTTTTCCTTCTTTTACGTTACTTGGCAATTTCATATCAACCATGTCTATTTGTTTACGCGTGTTCAGCAATACGGGCGTTGAACTGCTCTAGGAACTGCTGGTCCACCTTTAGTAACTGTGCGCATCTCTCGGGGTCGCCGACAGCGTTTTCTATATTCACCAGGATGCCAATCGCAGCAGCGTTCTGGAGGGGGTCGTTTGCCTTCTGTGCCATTGCCTGTGCAGCCCCGCACATCTTCATTGCCTGGGTGTACTGGCCGGTAGACAGAACCAGCGTGCCAAGCAGGCACAGAGTCCACCCTTGCAATGCGGTGTTCGCTACCTCTGTGCACGAGCGCAGGCAGGCCAGAAGACACGTTTTTGCCTTGACTGGCTCTGTACACTCGAGCCCCTGTAGAAACTCTACAACAGATAAGCGGACCTTTTCTGCAGAGCTTTGAGGCAACGGTGATGTCTCCTTGGCAAGCATCTCGACATCCTTACGAATCTGAGCCGACTCACTCTCGTCATGTACTCGCAAGAGTCGGGTCATGATCTCGTTGACTCGGGCTGCAAAGCGTAGATCCCCGGTTCCGTTGGCAGCAACACACCTGTAGCCATCAGCTGCCGCCTCAAGGTCGCCGGTGCGGTGTTTGTACATAGCCCAGCGCAGCGCAATGGCATCTCTGCTCTGACGCCAGAGTGCGCTTGATCTGGGTTTGGAGCCCGCGCCTTTGGTCCTTGCGGCGCTCTCATTCTCAAGGACAACTGACAGTGTCTGGTCGAGCGCCTGCTTTGCCTCTGAAAGCTGCAGTGAACCGATTGCTCTGTCGACGATATTCAGCAGAACCAAGAGCTTTACGGATACAAGCTGGCTTTTAAAGCCGTCTGCCTCGCCACGGTTGATGCCCTCGAGCGCCAGCCGCAGGAAACCCGCCGATTGGTCCTGGGCGTCATCCCCGTGCGCAGAGTATGCCGACACAAGCATTACCCACGCATGTGCCTCATAGTATGTGCAGCCCTGTATGCGTAGCCCGTTGCTGCCAGGTATGTTATGAATGAAGAAAGACGACCCGGCGTCAGCAACTCGATTGGCTGCCATCATCTTTGCAAACCTGGTCTGCCATTCCTTCAAGGCATAGCGTGCGCTGGCACATGCCTCCTGGGCTGCTGCATGGTTTCCAAGCATAGCCGCTGAAGCGCCCTGGAGTATCCAGAACCGCGATTTGACGTTAGGCAACGTGCCTAACGCTGGATCGCTGACTAGACCCTTGAGCTTATCTGCGATGCTCGACGCATCTGTCCATAAGCGCTCCTCGACCATCTTTCCGAGAAGCTGCACACCTACCACTGCCTCTGCCGCCTTATCGCCAGTATTCTGAGCATATGCAACTGCAGTCCGCAGTGCCCCCATTGCGCCCAACGGATCACCACTTGTAGAGTACAGGTGGGAGAGCTCGAGTGCAAAAAAGTGCACCCAGCGGTGGACGAGCCGCTGCTGAGCGTCACTGAGCGCCGCCTTGATCTTTTGCTCTGCCCACTTGTACTCACCGCGCCGCAGAAACAGCTGGCATTGCGTAGCCACAATTGAGTAGCGAGTATCCAGACAGCTCTCTGATGCTGGAACGACCATCAGTGCGCGTGTGAGCAGTGCCTCTTCCTGCTCGGCGCACTCTGGTCCTTCACACCACTCGCCTAGCACCTGAGCAATGCGTAAACGCGTTTTTGCTTCAATTTCGGGGCCCAGCACTAGCATATCTCGGCTGACACGCCTATCCTGTGCACGCGGTGCCTCGCATAGGCGCAAAACGCCATGAAGACACGAAAGACCTGCCAGTAGGCTTTGGCGCCATCCGCCGTCAGTGTCTGTAGACAACTCTGTCGATTTTTGTCGAAGTAGCACGTTGTGCGCCTTGCGGAAGTGCGACTCTGCCAGCGCCCACAGTGCCAGGTGGGTGTGGACTGCTGCCGGTTGTTCCGACTGAATAGAGATACCGTTTTGCGGTGCTGAAGTGGCGATGGCCATTTGGTGGTGATGGTGGTTGCTGTTGTAATAGAGTGCCTGGTTGGATAGCTGTTGGGAAACAAAGCAAGCCGGTGTGTTTGGATTGTGAGCGTGGTGCGCGTACATCGGCTGCGCATTTATCAACAGACCGCGACTGTTCTGATTGCACTGATCAACATGATGGGCTACTGGATTAGCTGTCATCTGAGAACACGGTACGGGGCCTGCTGATGGCGGTGGACTGACCATCGGTGCTACTGTCGCCATTTGGTGTGAGTATGTTGCTGCTACTGCTGCTGCCGCTGCTGCTGACTGCGTACACCAGGGCTGCTGCTGCTGCTGTATGGTGTCAGGCGTCATGCTGCTCATATTACTCACAGCTGCTGTTGCTGGCATAGCCAGCGTCACCGATGAGCTGTAAGTTGGCACAGGACTTGCTGGTGACAGCTGCGATAACAATGGAGGTGGAGGAGATAGTGGTGACCCATGGAATCCGTTCCCAGGAGACATCGCGTGCAGATGCTGCAGCGGGGCAGGTGCAGACGCAGGATACTGCTGTTGCTGCTGCTGTAGCTGTAGCTGCTGATGTAGCTGTAAGCGGTGATAGTGGTTGGGCTGCATACTTGTGTTCGAATTTGGTAAGCACCAAGCGTTTTCACTATGCTGCAACCATGAGCTCTGCTGCTGCTGCTGCTTCTGTTGATGTTGCGGCTGCTGCTGGCTGCTTTGCTGCGGGTATTGCTGCTGCTGGGTATTCATGACGTGGTTGACATTATTGCTAGTACTGCTGCTCCCCTGAAAGGTCATTTAATAGTTCGGGTATAAAAATTGAGAGAGCGAGCAAATGAGACAAAAAAGCAAAAAAAATCATGCAGCCGCGATGCCTGCTTCTGCTGGCATCCCAAAAATTTAATTTGTTCGGCACCATTTCCGCCCCACCGCTTGGCTGGTGTAGTCAGATGACCTACGCTAGCGATTCGTGTGAACGGTATCTGTGTTTTTGTGTGCGGGATAATCTGGTGTTAGACATCCAGCGCGATGATGAATACATATTAAACGTGAGCAATTGCGCGCGTGCAAAAACGATGCAGTGAAACAATGGGTTCCAGCTCACAGGAAATGCTGGCCATGTATCACATACGGCATACATTTTTTGCACGCGAAGAACAACAGCAGCAACAAAAGGTGGCATGCAATGCATTACAATTCATTTCTTTTTTTTTGCCATGTATCATCCGCACGGCGCTCGTGTTCTTCTCTTCCTCCCCAACCATTATCCAATAAAGCGTGTTATTTTGTGTGAACATGCTTTTTTTAATGCTTCACAAATGTACATGTTTCTTTACTGCACCGGACATGCAGGCGCTTGGAGAAGCAGGTGAAAAAAAAGACAAGCGCAATGTTTACGCTCATCGCGTTAAGAACAATGGACTTTTTATGCCAGCATTCCTTGTGCGCCTCGCTACACATCAGTAGAAAAAAAATAGGCGAATGTACATAAAAAACATATATGCTAGGTGCACAGCGTAGATCTCCTCTTTTTTATACAAGAACATAGAGAGCGGCAGATAAGCATGTTTTGCTTTTCTCAAGATGCGAGAATAAGCATTTCACTAATCTCCTTACTTTAGCGCTGTCGTCGTCGTCCCTACTATCACGGTTGTATTTTTTTTAATTTCCAATTGTTCGCGCTATCCTATTCTGTCCGTCGCGTCTTGCTCCGATACTGTTTTCTCGGATAGGGGAGGAGAGCAGTGCGCGAGGCAGAAAACAACGTGCAAGAGGATTTTTTGGTATAAAAATAACGATCCAAGACATGTTGGAATCTTGTTTTTCCATCCACCCTTGAACTATCGCATCTCTATCTCTATCTCTTTAGCCAAAAAAAGGAAGGCAAACGCCAAAGGTTACTTGTTCTTTTTTCACCTTGCATTTTTCTACTTTCTTCTCCCTCTATACTCTTACCCACCCAAACTCTGTCCATTTGCAAGCGCATAGTCTAAAACCCCAAAGAATGGCACTTTTCGTCGAGAACACCACCACCTGTCGGGTCAGCAAGGATGACAACGACCACCAGCCCGATCGCGAGTGCACATGCTTCCTGTGCCAGGGCGCCTAACCACCTAACTGCAGATCTGGTTTTCAGATCAGCCAAGTCGAGCTCCGGAGAAGAAAAACAAAAAGAAACCGGCAAGAAAAATACCGAGCAAGCTGAGCTGGAACTAAAAAACGTTTTGTCTGGCTAGCGCGCTCGGTCAAAACACATCCACCACCCACCCACATCCCTTCGCTTTCTCTCTTCCAAAAAAAATCAACCTATGTAGTCTAACCCAAACCCATTCACCAGCCGCATATGCCATTTTTCTTTAACATTTCTCCAAAAATAAAAAATTATATAACATTAACAAATTATATAAAAATGTGTCCGCACGTATTGGTTACAGCGAGCGAATCGCAACCCATTTTTGTCTGCAAACGTGCTTTGGCAACAAAAAAAGGTCAGGTCTGAAATTTATTTTTGCAGCTGCTGATACTCTCGTACATGGTGCACGCCTAAATTGGCCTTTTTTTCGACTTTTATATTCCCACAAGAGGTACTTAAATATTTTTTCTTAGGCAATGGGCGTGTATACCAAGGCGTTTGTGGTGCTGGTGGGCGGCCTGCTGGGCGGATCGGTCGGGTTCTACTTCCAGTCCAAGGAGGATCGGCGGCTGGGCGAGCTGCGCAAGATCAAGCTTGAGGAGATGCGGCGACTGAACCAGGAGAACCAGGAAATGGCGATGGCGGGCGAAGCCACCGAGGGTGTTAAGCGCGAATAGGTGATCAGAGAATGCTTTATCTGTTCGGGTTTGCTTATCTGTTCGGATTAAAAGCAGAGGCGATTCGGCAATTTGATTACAAATGCGTCGCAGCACCCCTAGTCCGGGGACAATTGAGAAACCGAAATGTTGACGTCTTCTAAGGGAAATAAAATGCCGCAACGCAATGAGGCATTTTTTTTCGGCACCGTAGAGTATAAAGGTTTGAGAATCCGCTCTTTCCTCGTTTCCGACATCCACCTTTTCTTTACTTTTTTTTTTTTTCTCTTCTCTTCTCCTTCGAAGCATAGCAACAACAAATAACACCTTCTTTTTTACAAACACTTTCTTAAAAAATGGTAAAGGCAGTGGCAGTTCTCAAGGGTGACGAGGGAGTTTCGGGCGTAGTCACGTTCGTGCAGGCAGACGAGAACACGAAGGTGCAGGTGCAGGTGAAGCTCCAGGGCCTCGTGCCGGGCCAGCACGGTTTCCACGTGCACGAGTACGGTGACAACACCAACGGGTGCACCTCCGCCGGCCCGCACTTCAACCCCAAGGGCATGACGCACGGCGCGCCCTGCGACGAGGTCCGGCATGTGGGCGATCTGGGCAATGTGACGGCGAACAAGGAGGGCAAGGTGGACGTGGTGCTGGAGGACTCACAGGTTACCCTGTTCGGCGCCCACAGCGTTATTGGCCGCACCGTGGTGGTGCACGAGGGCGAGGATGATCTGGGCAAGGGCGGTCATGAGCTGTCCGCCAGCACGGGCAATGCTGGTGGCCGCCAGGCGTGCGGCGTCATTGGTATCACTCAGTAAACTAAGCCTTTTTCTGTCTTGTTTTGTTTCTGGTAGTGCAGCCCCTGGGACGAGGGGGGAGTTGCGAACGTATTTTTTTTTTCTGAGCTATTTGTTCTAACAAAGTAAAACGTCACTCGAACATGTGCTTCTTTGTGCGTCTGAGCTATTTTTCCACCTTTTCAGCTAGACCCGGGGAAGGACACGTCAGACCTGAGGCATTAATGCTCATATGCTCGTGCATAAGGTATCAAAGGTTACACTTATCACTCTTTTCCGTTATGCAACCAAGGAGCGAGCAGAGGAAAGGAAAGCAGGCTATAAATGGCGCTTTCCCCTTCTCTCGAGAGATATAGCCTCGAATCCTCCCATTAAACACATTTCTACTTTGGGTTTTTTTCTCTCTCTCACTCACTCTCCAACACAGCACAGCAAACAATACCGGCGAAATATAACTATTTAAAATAAAAAATGGTCAAGGCAGTGGCAGTTCTCAAGGGCGACTCCGACGTGACCGGCGTGGTGATCCTGACGCAGCCAGACGAGGAGTCCTCCGTGCACCTGCACGTCTCGATCGAGGGACTCAAGCCCGGCCCGCACGGTTTCCACGTGCACGAGTACGGCGACAACACCAACGGATGCACCTCCGCGGGGGCGCACTTTAACCCGTTGGACAAGACGCACGGCGCGCCCACGGACGAGAATCGCCACCTGGGCGACCTGGGAAATGTGACGGCGGATGCGCAGGGCAGGGTGGTTACGGAGCTGCAGGACAAGGAGATCACCTTGTACGGACCATTTAGCATCCTGGGCCGCACCGTGGTGGTACACGAGGGCGAGGACGATCTGGGCAGGGGCGGCCACGAGCTCTCGAAGACTACGGGCAATGCTGGCGGCCGCCTGGCCTGCGGTGTCATTGGCATTGCGCAGTAAAGAAGGAAGCGAAGAAAGCTGAAGGTGATCGGAATCACCCGGATGCGTCGTATAAGCTTTGCGATCTATACGTGCAATAAAGGCAAAAACAAAAAATATACATGTTTTGTTTAAAACTCTGTTAGAACACAAGTGATCAAAGTTTTTTTTTCTTCTTCTTCTTCCACCCAACACAGTCTACTATGACGGACAGAGACCTGAGTAGCGCCAAGCCCCTTCTGCACGCCCTAGCGCAGCAGCAGATCGAGCAACTCACACGCACCCCAGCAAGCAACCTGGGCGTCGGCGTGGACATCGAGCTCATCGCCGACATCAACATCACGAACGACACGTTCGTCGAGCGCAACTTCACCGCAAGAGAACAGGAATACTGCCGCGCCCGGCCCAATGTGCATGCAAGCTTCGCCGGCAAATGGTGCGCCAAGGAGGCGGTCATCAAGGCCGTGTCGTCGCTCAACCCAGGGTGGGAGAGGGTGTGGGTCAGGGGCTCGGCTGCGCCCCTGGTGGACATTGAGATTTGCAGCGGTCGGAGCGGCGCGCCTGAGGTGGTCCTGCATGGCGAGGCGAAGGACGCGGCTGAGAAGGCCGGCGTGAAGTCGATCAAGGTGTCGATCAGCCACATCGACGACTTTGCCATTGCGACGGCCGTCAGCCAGTAAGAGTTTATTACCTTGGAAGCATTTCTATAGTATTGAGAAGAGGTTGGATGTAAGGTTGGGAGGGGAATTGAAAACGAAAAAGAAAAAAGCCTACTCGAGCGACTCCCAGTTCTCGGGCACCTCGCGGTCGCTCTCCGACGCCGGCGTGGCCACAGGGACCGCAGCGGCCGACGCCGCAGCGCCCGCCGGCTTGGGCAGCCGCGAGTTGGTCAGCGGCGGCAGCACCTGGGCGGCATCGAAGGCGGCCGGCGTCTCGGGCGGCCGCTGCTGGCCCGCGACCATGCCGGCCAGCCCCGTGTGCGGCAGCTTCTTCCTGAGCAGGGCCTCCCACTTGGCCAGGCACTCGTAGCGCATCTGCTCGTCGCTGCAGCGCATCTCGACCAGGTCGTCGGCGGCCCAGCGCACGGTGTAGGCCACGCGCGGCGGCGGCAGCAGCCGGTCGATGGCCAGCCGCAGCTCGTCGACGGTCAGCCCGTGGCGCAGGTCGCTGATGGCGATAAAGTCGAAGCGGCGGCGCTGGCGGTCGGCAGGGTTGGAAGCGGCGGCCGTAATAGCGCCGGCATTGGTGGTTGTCGCGGCGGCAGTCGGCTCGAATATGTGCGAGCCCGAGTCGTCAAAGTCGGCGTCCTCGGCCAGGATGCGGTCGCTGCAGACGACGGCGGGCGGGCGGGCGTAGCGGACGGCGCTGGACGGCGCGATGCTGGGCAGCGTCGTGTGCGGCGTGCGGTCCCAGCACACGGAGCGGACGGGCTCGCGGTCGACCGAGCGGCTGGCGCAGCCGTACACCGGCGCCAGCGCATGCAGGAAGGCGCGCTGGCGGCTGCGCATGGGCGCAAAGTTCAGCACGGCGCGCGCGCGGTCGGCCACAAACGCGGCCACCAGCGCCTCGACGTCGCGCACCCACGGCGCGTTGGCGCGCGCAAACAGCAGCACGGCGTCCGCGTAGCGCACGCGCGCCAGGCCCTCCAGCGGCGCGTCGGCGCGCTGCGGCAGGCCCAGCGCCAGCGCCACGCGGCGGTTGCGCGCGGCCACGCGGCACAGCTCGTCGCACTCCAGCGGCGCGGCGGCGGACGACGGCGCGGCGGCGGTTGCGCCGCACGGGCGCTGCGCCGTCAGCCGGCCGCACGCGCAGGCCACGGCCACGGCGGCGGCGCACGGCTGCGCCTCGCTGCACATGGCCGGGCTGTGGCACGGCAGCGCGCACGCGTGGCCGCAGGCCTTGCGCGGCTTGCCGCAGCGCTGGCGGCAGGCGGCGCCCGGCGCAAGGCACGGCTCGCCGGCGCGGTGGCAGCTGCGCAGGCACGTGTGGCCGCCGCACGGCAGCAGCCGGCCGCAGATGCGCCCGCACGACGCGGCGCCGGCGCGGTGGCACGGCACGCTGCGCATCTCGCGCGCGCCGCACATGCACGGCGCCGCCACCAGCACGGCGCACGGCGGGCACGGCGCCGCGGCCGCGTGGCACTCGTGCGGCGCCGGGCTGAAGTGCCCGCACGCGCGCACGCGCTCGCACGCGAAGCGGCACGGCGGCAGCGCGGCGCCGCAGGCCACCGGCGCCTCGACGCGCGTGCGCCCGCAGCCGCACACCAGCGGCGCCGCGCTGGTCGCCGGGCACGGCGCGCACGGCCCGGCGTGGCACGGCGCCGCGCACGCGTGGCGCCTGCACGCCAGCAGCCGGCCGCACAGCAGCGCGCACGGGTGGCGCGCCGCGTCGGCCGGGCAGCAGCGCACGTTGCAGCGGTGGCGGCGGCACTGGCGCCTGCGCGCGCACACGCGGTCGCACAGCGCCGGCTGGCCGCACACGGCCGCCACGGCCGGCTCGGCGCCGCAGCGGCACGGCGCGCGCACGGCGGCCGCGCACGGCGGGCACGCGCCGGCGTGGCACGGCGCCGGGCACGCGTGGGCGCAGCCGGCGCGCCGCCGCCCGCACGGCGCGCCGCAGCTGGGCACCGGGTCGGCGCACGAGGCGCGCGCGCGCCCGAGCGCCGCCGCGGGCTGCGCGCCGCAGTGGCACGTGGCGGCCGTGGCCGGGTCCAGCGCGCACGCCGCGTGGCTGCCGTCGGCGGCCGGGTGGCACGCGCGGGCGCACGTGTGCGTGCCGCACGCCAGCAGCGCGCCGCACGGCTCGCCGCAGCCGTACGCGGGCGCGGCGCCGCACGCGGCCCGGCGCGCGTGGCGGCCGCAGCGGCAGCGCTGCTCCAGCGTGCGCGGGCAGGCGGCGCACGGCCCGGCGTGGCACGGCTGCGCGCACGCGTGGCGGCCGCAGCCCAGCGTCTCGCCGCACGGCGCGCCGCACGACTGCCCGCCGGCCGCCGGGTCGAAGGCCGCGCCGCAGCGCTGGCGGAACGCCGCGCGGCCGCAGAAGCACGTCTGCTCGGGCGCCAGCGCCGTGCACGGCGGGCAGGGCCCCGGGTGGCACGGCTGCGTGCACGCGTGCGGGCAGTGCGCGCCCCGCCGCCGCCCGCATGGCTGCCCGCACGCGTGCGGCACGGCGCCGCGCCGCGCCGGCTCGGGGTTGCGCGTGGCGCCGCAGAAGCACACGTAGTGCGCCGGCGCCGCCGCGCGCGCGTGCTGGCACCCGGGGCACCGCCACCGCCCGCCGTCGGCGCCCGCGCCCGCGCCCGTGCTTGTGCGCGCCCACCGCTGCACGCAGCCGAGGTGGAAGATGGCCCAGCACCGGTCGCACTGCCACACGGCCTGCCGCGCGCGCACGCTGTCGCAGCAGATCATGCACTCGTACGCGCCCTGCGTCAGCTGCCGCGCCAGCGACGAGCTCAGCGTCGCCGCCGCCGCCGGCCGCTCGTCGCCGCTGCTGCCCCCGTGCACGTGCGCGTGCTCGTCGCCGTGCGCGTCGTCGATGTCGCCGTCGGCCGTCAGCGCCCCGTTGAACCGCCGCCCGCCGCCGACGCTCATGCCTTTGCCCTTGTTTCTGTTCCTGCTTTTGCCCTTGCTTTTGCCTGCCCGTCGCCGCGGCGCCTGCTGCTCCTCATCGCCGCCGTCGTCTGCTGCATTCGCTGTGCCTGCTGCCGCCGCCGCTTCGGCGCCGGGTGCTGTCGAGCGTGCCGCGCCTGGCCTGGCCTCGTGCTGCCGTGATTTCTGGCCCGCATTCGATCGCCGGCCGCTGATGTCTGCTGCTGCTGCCGCTGTTGCTGATGCCGCTGCTGCCGCTGCTGCTGCTGGCGGCGGTGCTGTCCTGCTGCCGCCACCGCCCACGTTCACGTTCTTCTTGTCACGTGCCCGTTTTCCGTGCCTGCTGCTGCGGCCACCACCGCTCTCCATCGCCTTGGCGCCGCTGTCGTCGCCATGCTTGAGCCGCTGGCCCGGCTTTTGCTTGCTGTGCTGTTCATATAGCCGCTGCTTTTCCAGCGCCAGTCGCGCATCTACGTCTTTACTGTTGGTAGTCGTGCCTGCTGCTGCTGCTGCTGCCCCGCTGGTGCTGGTGCTGGCTTTGCTGTTGACATTGCTGGTGCTGCCCTCGGCGGTGTTTCCAAGGCTTGGTGCTGCTGCGCTGCTGCTGCTGCTGCTGCTCTCTGCTGTCATAAACTGCGCCAAACGATATCGGTCTCTGTGATAAATGAATAGCGTGTGTAATGCGTCCAATTTGCCTTGAAAGCGTGGTACGAGAAGTAATAAGAAATAGAAAAAAAGAGCAAGAAATATTTCTATTCAAAATTTTTTTCGATCCTTTGAGCTCGCCCTTTAAACCCTTTTCAGTGCTGAGTGCAGTGGCGTTTGACACAAAAAATTTTGATCACTTTTTATTTTTGGCTTGGCGCGCCTTCTGCGGCCACCGCAACACCTCACTTTCCCCCCTTCTTCCGCACATACACTCAGACGCTGCGCATTCACGCGATCTGGGCAAATAGGAGAGCCGTGTTCCATCAACGCCTGCCCCCTTGCACGCTATTTGCTGCCGCTCTCGTACTTTGCCCGCTCCTCAGCCGACGGCTCCGGCGGCATCGGAATGTCGCTAAAGTCCTCCTGCTTGACGGCGTTCAGCGAGTAAAAGTATATCCCGGCGCACGCGCCGAACAGCCCGACCGCCGTCGCCACGTTGCGCACAGAGTACGCCGCCCGCCCACGCTCGATCGACTTGCGGAACTGGTACTCGCCGTACGTGTTGACCCGCTGCCGCTGCTGATCCTGGGGCGCCTTGCTGCTGCTCCCGCTGCTGCTCCATCTCTGCCCGCTTTGCTTGGATACGAGGGCGCTGAGCCTTGTTGTGCTGCGGCCGCTGGCCAGAATTCTGGTGTACGTCATGGGCCTCCTTTGTGGTATTACTAATGCTGCTCTTTATGCCGAATTCCTGTCGCTTACAAATTCGAGATATAATTCAACAACGCTGCGCCAAGAAACCATCGCTGCCGTGTGTTATCGCCCGATCAACTCGTGCCGTTTCCTCTGCCATCACTTACTCCCCGCATCACGTGCATGCCTATCCATGCTTTAGCGAGAATTCAAAAACCCACGTGAGAATTAATGCGCGGTTTTTCGACATGCACGCCGCTGGCGCTGAACATGTAAGCAAAACATTCGTCTCTTCTTGTCTGTCAAGACAAACAATTAGCCGTATATCTATCCAGAGAAAATGAACAATAAAGCCGAACATCCCCAGCCGTACCGGGGCGCCATGTATGACATCGTTCTGACCTTTGGCGACTCGATAACCCAGTTTGGCGGCAACCCTGCCCACAACGGCTGGGTCAACAGCCTTTCCCATCTATTTGAGCGCCGCATGGACGTCCTAAACCGCGGCTTCAGCGGCTACAACACCAACGATGCCCGCGGTGTCGTCCACCTGGTCCTCCCACGTACCAAGAGTCTGCCTGGAGCAAACCCCGCATCTTCTGCCGCTACCGCCACTACTGCTACCACAAACCTCAGCCGCCCGTTTCCAAACTTTTCGCCAAAAGTCCAACTTCTGCTCATATTCTTTGGCGCAAACGACGCTGTCCTGAAGCCCGGATACCAGCATGTCCCGCTGGATGTCTTTGCGGCAAACATGAGATACTTGGTTTCGCTAGTCAAGGATCCCGAGTCCGAGTACTACTCGCCGGAAACGCGGGTGGCTCTTATAACCCCTCCCCCGCTGGGCGAGAGTCTGTACAACCGCACGAGCGCTGGCTCGGATGTAAACCCTATCAAACGCACAAATGCCATGGCGAAAGTCTATTCTGAAGCCGTCAAGGATGCTGCAAACGATCTCGGTGTCCCGTACATTGACCTGTGGTCCTCCATTGAAGACAGGGTGCATCGGGCTGCTCTAGCAGAGCAGGCATCGCCCAGTGCTGCTGCCAGCCCGTATGACGGCTACGAAAGGTACCTGCTCGATGGACTGCACCTCAACGCCAACGGGAACCAGCTCCTGTTCAAGCTCATCGAGTCGCTAATAGACTCGAACTGGCCCGAACTACGCTCATAAGCGCAGACAGTAGAACGTGTACTTTCATCCGCCGCCTCACATCGACGTACGTCAGTATCTGCAAATGACATCATCGCTGGCCGAGAAATAAGCCCTCGATTTGAGGTGTGCCGACTTCCGCTTCAATTTTTCTCTTTCGTCTGTTCGTTGAATTTAGCTATTTTGTTGAAATGGTCTTGAATGCCGCCGATATTGGCCAGGGCATGGCGCTGGCGCTAGAGGCCGCGCAGTTTGCCGCACGTCACAAGCGGGTGCAGAAAAAGTTTCTCAACGTCCTAAAGATAACCCTCATCGGCATGACCATATCCTACGCGCTCATATACGCTCTCGTCTTCTTCCCCCTCTTCATTCTGCGCAACGGCACCTACATATTTGCCACGCTGCTCCAGTACGATCCGGCGCAGAGCTCGCTGGCGATTCTAAGCACGCGCAATGCGGTCGAGCACTTTCTCTCGACGCTCCCGCTGCTCGGCCTGGACATCCTGGTGCACGTGCGCCCAGGCATGTTCGAGGACATATTCTTTACCATGCTCGACGAGGTCGACCCAGAGTACGCACGGGCGCTAAAAACCTGGCCGCCGCGCAAGTTCCGCTGGGCAAAGATCAAGTTCACGGCCCAGCGGCTGGCCAAACGGTACCTCATGACGCTGGCAGCATCGTATCTTGGCAGACTGCCGCTTGTCGGATGGATGGTTGTTCCTATCGGTGCCCTGACCATGATGGCCAGGTTTGTCGGCTACCCGGTCGCCGGCGGCATCATCTTTGCCACAGTCGTTTCGCCTGGGTCCAGGAGGTCGACCATGTTTATTTTCAAGTCGCTGCTAGCCATGGGCGACTTTAGCCGCGACCTCTTGCGCCCGTACTTTTCGCATCTGGGTGCAAAGCCCAAGCAGCAGCTCGGGTTCTACAAGGCAAATGAGTCTTCAGTTATCGGGTTTATCCTGGCGTACTACTTCTTCGTCCAGATGAGCTGGATCGGTCCGGCGTTCTACATACTGGCTCAGGCGGCTGTTGCAATGTTTATATCGCGGAACACCGTCCGCCCACCGGTGTACACTCCTGGTGCTGAATGGGAGCTGGTGACCTCGGATAGCGTCAGCGATGCCACCGTCCGAGCGCAGAAGCAAGTGCAAAGCGGAATCAAATCTGATTAAAAATGCGTCGTCGTGCACTGGCTTTTACCAGACTCCTGGACGTGACGAGGCCGTCTCCTCTCTTCCTCTCCTTCCCTCCATTTTCGCTATTTACACATTGATATAGAATATGCCTGATAACTACGCACAGACAGAGAACGCGGCAGATACGGACTTTCCGCGGGCAGAGCAAAGCTCCGGAGACGCGCCATGTCCGGAAATAACACAGGATGGCAGTCGGGCTACCAGGATCGTCCTTGACTACGACTTTTCTTCGGCGATATCTCTAAGAACAAAGGGAATACGCACAACCAACGTAAAGGTCTCGAAGGCATCAGATATGCGCTGGGGCAGCAAGGTCCATGTAGAGGTACTTGTGTCCTCGCTTTCGACAACGATCCACAACAGAGTCCACGTCAAAAGCATTACTGGTAGCAGCGGTGAGTGCGAGCTGGATATCAACGTTGACTGGAGCATCTGGGACATTGGTCTTACCAATGCCGAGGTTTCCATCGTGCTCCCAGACTCGCCTTCTGTCAATAGCAAGTCGGGAGATGCTGTCCATCCTGGAATTCGCGTAGACATCCCGAGTGGTGCGCTGGGCGTTACAATGATGGGCTCGACACGCTTCAAAAACTTGGATCTGTCGACAGGGCACGGGCCGGCGCACCTCAGCGACGTTGCCGCTGACTCACTCAGACTGGTTGCGCACAATGGCAACATTACCCTGCACGACATTGAAGTTACAAACACCATTGAAGTTATCGGCAAGGCTGCATGGATGGACATTGACGACCTGCACACCAGGACCCTGATTGCAACAAGCACCGATGCGATAGTTAGCCTAAAGGACATTGTTGCCACCCGCGTTACGGCAACAACTACAAATGCGCGTATCGGACTAGGAAATGTCAGGGCAGACACGCTCGAAGCGTCGACATGCAATGGCGAGGTTGTAGCATGCGGGGTATTTGCTGCAGTCTGCAACGTAAATGTGGTTTCCGGCGACATTGAAGGCAGCTGGTGTCCGGGAAAGAAGCTCTATCTATCCACAAGCAATGCAAAGATTGAGGCACAGGTCCATCTCGGCGTGGACAGCTCTGCTGAAATTGTCCTGGCTTCCAAAAACGGCCCAATAAACATTGACCTTCCGGCCTCTTTTGTGGGTGGCTTCCTTCTGCAGACCACAGGTCTTTTCAAGACATTCATCACAACAGATCCAAGCGTCAAGATCAGCCCGGTCCTGCATATATCCAAACCCGAAAACAAGACGGGTATTATAGGCGACGGCACAAAGCGGCACTCGCTGCGGGCCATTACCGAAGAAGCGCCGGTCGTAGCTAATTTCGGCAGCGTGTAGATATGGCACAAGCCTGGATTTCTATTGTTTCAATCAAACATCGATTGGGGGGTTTTATCGAATGTAAAGGCGCTGTAAACCGGCAAGATGCGCCCACGGAGATCAAAGCCGATTAGCTAATATCTCGAAATTTGAGACGGAGCTTTTATTTGGCATATGATATGTGTATGCGCCAGATAGCACGTTTTTTGCGGCAAAAAAGACACCGTTCAAGTGTCGGACGCATCACAGCGGTCCCTTTATACATCGATTCTAAAAATAAACTTATTGACAGGCCTTGTGCTATGACAATGAGACGGGACGGACCGCTGCTCATTGTGCAGGACTGAGCCTTGGACCAAAATAACGCAAACGAGCGCACGATTTTATATTGCAGCTTGAAAATGTCTATTTCGACACAGATTAGAGCTATAGCCAGCTATTCTGTGCAATGACGATATCAGCTGTGCCGCAAGAGCACCCTTGTATATGGCAGGCATCAATCCCTCGAGCAAATGAAATATGCACAGCAAAAAGTAAACAACCGTCATATCGACGCATCCCGCAAATCTTCCTGTTGGGCGGGTTCCCACATTGAACGTTTAGAGCACCCCCTTTCTCCTCAACAGCAGAGACTCTAGTGGACACAGCGGGCACACACGCCCGGAGCAATTTTCGCTATATAAATTAGCACCATTGTCCACCTGCTGCTGCCGCTGCTCTGTCCAATGTTTTGATAGGTGTGGCACTTTCCGATACAATTGTTGTTACTCTTTCTCTCGACATCATCTCCGTCCCTACTAATTCGCGGAGACAATCGACGCAAGCAGTGGCTTTCTCGTAGCCTGCCTATATTCGACCATCTGCTTTCACAGTCCCGCTCTCTCTTCCTCTGTTTATTTTTCTCCGAGTTCCTTCTTGCAAGCCTTGCTTGTGTCAGAATGTATGTGTATGGATGCTTCGGAGACAACCGAAGTTGCATTCTCTATCTGTCAGTTATCGCAGTTTTAGTGATTGTGTGTGTCTGTGGACTGAAGAGGGAAACAAAGCAATAATGAAGAAAAAAACATGCCAGCTTACGCTTTATTCCTAACAAATTGCACTTTAGATAGAAGATGCCAGACAACCAGCCTCTGTCACTATAGATGCCACGAATTCGAAACAAATAGTCTTTCGGGTTTTACCCAGAAGATGCTTCGTGCTCCTGCATTGCCCGCTACCTGACCAAGGCATAAATACAACAAATCCGCGGCGTCTTGAATGGCGATACTCATTGATGTGTTTTTTTGCTCACTGTCTCCCTCCGATATTTTCTAATATTCTGCCTTTAGTCCTTCTTCCCTCTTCTCACTTTCTCTTGTGTGTGTGCCTGCGTCCTGTTATATCCTCTTGACCTCGCCTCAATTTTCCCTTGCATCCTGCACTCTCTTATCTACCGCCAGTTTTTAGACAGCACATACTGTCTACTACACAGTCCCTTCTCCCCCTCTCTTTCCCTACGCTACTGCCATCCCTCCCGCTTGCAATATATACAAACGTAATCTCATATTTGTTGAGCCACATAGTTTGTTGCCATTTTAGCGCTAAAGTAAACATCATTCCCTCCCTCCTTCTCGCAGCACACCATAGAGATCCACACTCGCTCTCCCGCCACACATCCCCCCTTCCACTCCACAACCTGCTTATTATTTCAGTAACGCTCTTAACTTTTTTCATTTCCTTTACGAGCACATAGCCGTCCATCCTTTCTTCATTTCTTCTCTACCACTTAGAATAGCTCCTCGAATAATAGATACAATGAAGCTCGGAATCAGTCTCGCTTTTGTCGCCTTGGCTGCTCTCGGTGCAGCACAAGGTCCGGCCGCATGCTCGGGCATGCGTGTTCGACGCAACGCCGCCTCGCTCTCTGCTCAGGAGTGGCAGGCAATTGGAAGTGTGATCCAGAAGATGCACCAGGACGGATGGATCACGCGGTTCGGTGCTGCGCATGATCGCCTATTCAGCCGCATCCACGGCAACACCAGCTTCTTCCCGTTCCATCGTCGCTTCGTGCTCGAGTTCGAAAACGTCGCCCGCACCTACGATCCCAACTTTACTGTGCCATACTGGGACGCGACCGAGAGCTTCCGCAACCCAGCTGCCGATCCTCTGCTCACTGCAGGGTGCCTTGGAACCAACGGCCAGGCCCAGACCCAGTGCCTCGCAGACGGAATCCAGGCCAACATGCAGCTGAGCTACCCGAACAACCACTGCCTGCGCCGCAAGTTCAACGGCGGCAACACGATCAACGCGTGGTACGCTCCGGAGATCATCTCGTCGTACATGCAGAGAGACACATCGCTGGCGTCGTTCCGCGAGGACATCGAGTACAGCATCCACGGCGCTGTCCACCTCGGCCTATCTGGCGACATGGACTCTGGATACGCAGCACAAGACTTTAGCTTCATGGTCCATCACGCCAACCTGGACCGCCTGTGGTGGGACTGGCAGAACACGCACGGAAGCTTCATGATGTATGATGGCACAGGCTCGAACGGCCGGGCGGCGCTTACCGACGTTATCCTTGACGACAGTAGCATCCCGTTCGGCGGATCCACTGTCGAGTCCGTCATGGTGCTTGGGTATGGCAACGTCTGCTACAACTACGACTCAAGCCCGAGCCCTCCCCAGTCGTACCCGGGCGCTGGCGCCGCTGGTTCTAATGCGGCAGCCTCTCAGCAGCCGGCTGCAAGCGGTTCCGACAGAACTGCCGGCAACGCTGGCCCTGCAACTGGCCCGAACCCGGTTCTTTCGGGCTCGTCTGATATGTCCAGCCGCCTCCTCGAATCCAGCCGTCTCCAGAACTCTCTGGGCAGCGACTTTGTCAACCGTTTCTTCCCAGGTCTCGGCAGAGGCTTCCCTGGCTTCCGCCGCAGAGAGTACCAGGAGAAGAAGGAGAAGTGCGTGCGCAGCGAGCCGCTCCCGTACCCGCCGCGCCTTACGCCCGATTGGATCAAGATGCACGGATTCGATCCCGAGCGTGTCGAGATGTTCCACCGCAACGCGTGCGAGATTGTCGAGGTGCTCAACAACAGCACATACAAGTCGCCCTACTAAACCGCCTCCTCTCCCTTTCTTGGTTTCTATATTTATACTTTAAAAAAAACAAATTATTTCATTAGATATAACAACTTTGTAGTGTGGTTTATTAGAGGTTTTTGTTGCCAATAAAGTAATATTTTAAATTAAAGGTTTCATAGGGCAAACTAGTATGGCGATCTGTACTTGGCCTTGTTCAGGACATCGATCAGGTCGCGCGAGCGCTGCTCAGTCTTTCTAACATCTGCAGTGTTAAAGTTGTGCATCTTGATCCAGCCGTCGGTAAGGCGGGCGGGATACGGGATGGACTTGAAGGGCTGGGCCTCGACAAAGTCGGTGATCTGGCTGACGGCGTTGGAGACAGAAGCAGCAACAGCGTTGATAGAGTTAACAACAGTGTCGGTGATGTTGGCAATCTCAGACTTGGCGGTATCAGGGAACCACTGAGCCAGGACATCCTTGGGCAGAGCAACAGCAAGTCTCTCATCCATGGTGGAGTCGAGGGCGCGGCGAGAAAGCGGGTTGCTAGCGTACTGGTAGCACATGCTGCCGTAGCCAAGCTGCATGACGGTACGAACGGGCTCGTTGAAGTAGGCAATGTTGGTGGTGAGCGAGACTGTTCCTCCGCCCGCGTTGGGGCCGTCCATGGTCCACAGGCGGCCGTTCTGCTGCCACTGCCACCACAGGCGATCGAGGTTGGCGTGGTGCAGCATGAAGATCCAGTCGTTGGGGCTGTAGCCCTGGAGCATGTCACCGCCAATGTTGATGTGCACGACGCCGTGCAGAGTGTACTCGATGTCAGGGCGGAACTGGGTCATGGTGGTGTCGCTCTGGATAAAGCTGTTGATGGTCTCGGGCGAGTACCACGAGGACGGGTTGCCGTTGTTGCCAAAGTTGCGCGAGAAGCAGTGGCTGTTGGGGTAGGTCATGGTCCAGCTGGCCTGGTTGCCGTTAGCTACGCACCAGTTGGCGCCCTGGCCGTTACCGCCGACCCAGTTAGCAGTCAGCACCTGCGACGAGGCGGGAACGCGGTAGTCGCGCATCTCGTCCCAGTAGGGCTGGAAGTAGCCGGCATTGTACATCTTGCCGACGCGCTCCCACTCGTAGACGAAGCGACGGTGGAAGGGGAAGAACTGGCTGTTGCCGTGGATGCTGCCGAACCTACCGTAATGGAGTTGAGCAGACAATCGGCAATAGGCAATCGTCGATCGGCAGTGTAAAAAAAAGTAAATAGGCTTGTTTAGTGTACATGTTCTTTCATCTTGTTCAATGCACAGACCCTGATCTGCTGATGTGTCGCAATATGTGTAGTATGCATACTGGAGAAGGACAAGGTACTTACCACTGATTGTGCAGGTATGCGAACCACGGGAACCACCCGTCTCTCTGCATGGCCGCGACGATGGACTTGATCAGCGACCACTCAGAGGACGTAAGGCTCAGAAGCTCCTTACGGGTGTAGATGGACGAGCATGCGGGCTGCGTCTGCTGCGCGCCGGCCATGCCAATGGCAGACAGACCAACGGCCGCCGCCGATGCCAGAATAGAAGTCAGCTTCATTTGTTAGAGGAGGGAATTTTCTGCTTTGTGCTTGGAAGCAATTTGGATATTAGCGAAATACAGAGGTGAAAATGGTAGTGGTTGCCACAAGCAAAGAAAAAAGCTGGAGAGAGAAATAGAAAATTAAAGAACAAGCTGAGAGCGCCTGAAGAAAAACAAATAGAAGGGAAGCAGCGACGGACAGGCGAAGTAGGGACCCTTTATATGTAACGGGCAACAGGACATTTCCATCGTATCTGGTCGTCGCGAAGAGAAAGTGAGCAAGCAGGCGAACGCCTTTTTTCTTACATTTTTCTCGTTTGCTGGACTGCATATGCAGAGCTATTTTTATTTGCTTCTTCTTTTTATTCACTCAGCTGTTATTCCGCCTTTCCTGTTCGGTGGAAATCAGCCTTGGTGAAGCTGGAACAAGAAGAGGAAAGTCCAAAATAAAAATATGAAAAAAGGGGGTGCTGGAGGGGGGTACTTTGCTGGCCCCTGACCATCCCCCCTTTGCGCTCCCCCATCTTGCTCATTGTTTGCCGGACAGATCCTTTCCATATTTGCGTGCCGAGATAGGCAGGCAGGCCAACCGATCCAATTGATTGATTCGATTCAGTTCGAGCGGACGAAGCACTGTCCCCCGTATAGCGGGCATTGTGCTGATCTAAATTTAAACTTCACAACAAATTGCCGCAAAAGCCCGGCTGGCAATGAATTAAAAATTATGCTTGAGATGAATCTGCTGTCCAGCAGCCGAGAGGACCGGCACTAGAGCTGGCTGGCGGTTTGCAAGTGTAGGCGGCAGTAGCTGTAGTAGCATGCTGATTGTGCGGTGCGGAATATGCTGCTTTGAGCAGCGCTTTAGTCAGTTGCGGCACAGGGAGGTGCCGAATGAGGCAATGCTCCGCATACAGGTCATTCTGCCACTCTGCCTGCATGTAGAAAGACCTTCATACAGAATAACGATCGAGCATAAAACAGACAGCTTTCTCATTTTACAAGACCGAGCGCAAGCATATGTATAAGCAAAGGAATTGAGACTAAACCAGGCAGAGTGAGACGCGCTGGCGAGAGATGTTCGCTTGGCTGCGCACCGTATGCAAATGCAATGCTCAGATGTGTGCAGAATGTAGGCGTGATACGATTTTGCAAGAGAATATACACCAAGCCTGTATTTCTTTTACAGCCTGGCTGACCCAGTGCCAGCGCTAGTAACAATAATGCCATCAATAGTGCACCGCACATTCTTTACATCAATTGTTCGCAGACTCGGGCGACCCACGAACAAAATGCTGCATTGCTTAAATCGCGCACCTGCTCATTGCCAACCACAAATGTCTCATAGCTAAGCTTTTGTTTAATGAACGGGAAAACAGGCCACGTGCTCGCAGTTTCCTGGCAATTAGGCTGCGGCAAAGCTGGGCGACAAGTACGCGCTGCTGCCCAAACTCAAGTATCTTAATTTCTATATTTTAAGAAGAGGATGTGTGCGCCTGACTAGCGTTATTTATACATTCATCGACACGTATCCAAACGGGTACGCGGGCAAAGGGCATTTGTGATGAGTTTTTTTCTGTTTATCTTACGCCGTCGATCGCACACCACTACATCAACGGTGCGTGCGTGCATGACCAGGCATCATCCACGCCTGTAAAAATAAAGGCGCGTCAGGAGGAGGGCATTGCAGTTTAAATATAGAATCCAGCTTTTGATTCAGATTTGCTGCCAATATCGAGAATAAGCCCGATAGAAAGCATTTGCGTTGTGTTTGGAATTGTAAGAATGTATCGACACTGCTGCTTTATTATTTAGAGGTAGTCCAGAGATACATTGGTTATAGCAAGTGTCTACACAAACATGGGATATACAGATTTTGCTAAGAGGCAAACCTAAACTCATCATTTCCAATTACGTATGTGGTGTAGTCTCCGTTTCCAGCCACCGCAAAAAGGGCACGGACTCACGTTACATGTCTGCTGAGAAAAAGAGCAATGTCCGTGCGATAAAAATAGAAAATTTCTCGTATAAAACTACGTAATTCGCCTGCTAAAGACTTTACCAATTGGTCAGTTGAGAGGGACGCTGGATTATTCCGCAATTGCAAACATTTTCACGAGTGTTATAGTAGAACCGAATTTAAGCAATTCGTGATTCAAATTATGCTCGCATTAACACTAGCTTAGAACCAGCTCCAGAACATTATCAGCTAATAGATGTACACGTTCAAAAGCGTAAACAACCAAAAATACCAGCACCGACAAACAGGCTTGAAGATTCTAGATGCACAGCTGCGCTGAAAAACAGCTTTAAAATTTTTTTTTTTGCTCAAAAAATTGGACGATCGACAGAACGAAATCCGCAGGAAAAGGGGATGCAAAAATAGGCCGTGTTTCGGCTCCCACGGGTCACATATAATTTTGACGCATCCGAAAATGGGACGATTTCTTTCAGCCACACCATTCGGCGCTGTGACCTGCAGCGTCGTTCATCAAGGTCATTTGCCCCCTTGAAGAAAAAAAGGATGGACGACGCTGGAAACATGTCTGTTTGGTTTCACACACGTTTTTTTCTTCATTCAATCTTGCGCTTTATCTCACATACACATAGAGAATTCCTGCAAGAGAAACCGCAGGTGCAATGCACTGCAGTCAAGGCTGTGGGTCTGGCGCTTAATTGAAATGTTACATTCGCTGAATAATATTATATATTGCTGGCCGTATTAAATATACGGCTCAGATATTCACTTCAATTAATGAACAAATAAACAGAGGGTGTAAAAATAGAAGCAGACGGTGGTCTCTCTTCCATTGTCACAGCGACATTCAGCTCGAGTTGTCTCCGGGCAGTAAACAAGAGGCAAACAATGGGCCGGCATCGGCCTCTTTATATTTTTGCATGCATGCGTGCTCTCACATCCGCGCAGCCCATTGTTGGCCACGGCAAGCAAGAATGGAGTGGAGACAGCCGCAGCACTCGGCTATAATTTGCGCAGTCCTTGAATAATTTTTATTAATGTGATTGTTTATGATAAATATATAATTCCTAACGGTTCCAGGTAAGCCACCCAGACCGCGTGATAGCCCGCTCTGCCAGATCAGGGAGCAGCGCTTACCGAAGTGCATAAGGTGAATACCGTCTCAGCCCAGCCACACTCTTGGCATATCCGAGTTTAGTATGGCGACAGGTAGTTGGCGGTGTTCAGGTCGTCAACAAACTCGCGTGCCTCCTGCATAGCCTTGTCGACCTTTGCGCGGTCGAACCGATGCATGCTGACCCAAGCATCTGTGAGTGGCGCAGGATAGACCATCTTCTTGCCGCTGGGCGCGCTGGGGGCCAACGAGCTCCGGGTAGAGTTGGAACCGTTGAGAGGCCCGTTTTCGTGGTTGACGTGAGGGAACCACTTCTGTAGAAGATTGGCAGGCAGTCTGGCAAGATTGGTATCCGCGCTGTCTGCGCTGCTGGCAGCAGGCGCGGAGACCAACTTCAGAGCGCTCTGTTCCCTTCTTGAGCTGCTTCCGCCGACATATCTGAAGCACATGCGACCAGTGCCCAGACGCATGGTAGAGCCAATAGGGTCGCCGTAGTGTGGCAGAGCAGAGCCGAGGCCCAGCGGGTTGCCGAACCGATCGCGGCCATCAATGGTGTCTGCATGGCCCCACGACTGCCACTGGTCCCAAAGACGGTCGAGGTTGGCGTGGTGAAGGAAGAATGCAAAGTCATTTGAACTGTATGGAGTCGACATATCTCCACCGATACCCAGATGAACGCTGCCGTGGAGAGAGAACTCGATGTTCTCGCGGAATCCGTGCATGTCGTTATTGCGCTGCATGACCGAATAGATGTACTCGGGCGAGTACCACGAGTGCATCTGGTTGCCCATGTCGTAGAGTCGCGACAGGCAGTGGGGGTTGGGGAAGGACATGGTCCATCCGTTCTGCAGACCATCGCTGACACAGGCGCCAAAGCCGTTTCCGCCGATGCGTGCAGAGCTCATCACTGGCGACCCGGCTGGGTTGCGCGAGTCGCGGAGCTCGTCCCAGAATGGAACAGCAAAGTTTCTGTCGTAGCGCTGGCCAACCTCCTCAAAGTCGCGCAGGTAGCGACGATGGAAGGGGAAGAAGTGATCGTTGCCGTGGATATTGCCAAACTCGTAGTTGTGGATGTCGGCAAAGTAGCGGAACCATCCGTCGTCGTTCATACGCCGAAGCACGTACGTCATCTGGTTCCACTCCTGCTGTGATAGAGACATGATATCCCTACGAAGAACAACATTCGAACAGCCCTGCGCATCCGCCAGATGAACAAGCAGCTGCGCGGCAATGATGCCACAAATACTAAGAATCTTCATAAGCAAAAAAGTTAAGTATGTATATTAATTAATTGTAAACAACGGATAGACAAACGTGCTAAAATTGAAGTGATAAACCATTGAGCGAAGCCTCTTGCTTATAAAGTCAAGATATTATTTTGAAGTGGTTGCTGTTGCTACAGCGACTAGATTCATCATGACTGCTGAGCAGAGCGGGGAACACATTGGAGAATATACTTTTAACCCGTCAGTCTAGATTGGCGCTGTCAGACATGCTGCACATGTTTTGGCACATGCGGTCCATATGCCATATGAAACCACTTTTAATGTTTCTACAAGTATGTTATACACCTACTCCCCTTTGGCTGTACACGCCTCGCATAAATATTTTTTTATTTCTCCAATATCTTGAGAATTGTGCGGAGAAACGTTATAAGACACGTATAACCAGGGCTGCACATGTTCCTTGGAACGAGCACATGGCAGCAATAGCTGATTTAATTTTCCGTTCACTTGGATACATGCTTATTAAAGCTCCAGGCAGACAGTTACGCAAATGAATCCTCAAGTCAGATGCATCATATCAAACCATTTGAATAGAGTACGATGGTTGGTATTGATGGTCAAGTCGAAAATAGTTCCAAGTTTCGAGAGAAAAGAAAAAGGCGTTCAGAGGAGGGAAGTGGGGGCGCGGTAAAAGAGAGAAAGTTGAGATGGCGAGAGAGAAGAAGAAAGTATTTGTATTGATAAGCTGTAAATGCCACTGTGAGCTTAGGCAGTCACAGTGTCGGTGTTTGCTGCGGCATCAGCAGGGGCAGCAACATCCTCAACAGAGGCGTCGTCAGAGCTGGAGGCGTTGTCGGCGCTCGAGGAGGCATCAGAGCTGGCCGAACCGTCAGTGTTATCGGTGGCACCCTTGGCGAAAGGCGACTGGTATCCGGCCGAGTTGAGGTCGGTGACAAACTCGGTTGCCTGGCTGTAGTGCTCGCGGATAACGTCGGGCGACAGGTGGTGCATCTTGACCCACTGGGCGGTCAGAGGGAACGGGTTGGGCATGGGGTACTTGGGACCGCTGCCATCAATGCCATAGGCATCGGGGTTCTCATCAGCATCGAACATCTGGTACGACTGAGAGTACTCACCCTCAGTGGACTGGTTCTCGTTAAGGATACCGGAGCCATTATCAGTCGGGACAACAATAGCAGAGTAGTCACCGTCAATGGGGAAGTCTGAGGACTCGGAGTCAATCGAATCATCGACATCGCTGTAGTCGGACTCCTCCGACGAAGCGCCCGAAGCAGACTGGCTGCTCGACTCGTCGCTGACGCTGCTGCTCGAGTAGTCAGCATCGTTAATCGGTGCAGGAGGGACATTGCTGTAGTCGGTAGTGCTGTTCTGGCTAGCACCAGACCCGTTAGTGTAGGTCGGGAACCACTTGTTGAGGACATCGCTCGGCAGGCTAGCAACAATGGTGTCCTTGATATAGGTGTCCGAGGGAATGGGAAGGGCATCAACGTCGTCAAAGACGCCGTCGTTCAGAGGCGGGATTGCCGCAGCAGGGCGCGGGATGCACTTCATCTCGTCGCGCTTGTTGGGCAGGCTGCGCTTGCGGGCAATGGTCTGGCTGTTGTCATAGTAGAAGCACATGTTCATGTATCCGGGCTGCATGGTGCTCAGAATCTGGTCGCCATAGTAGGGAATGGTCGAGAGGAGATTGAGGGACTTGCCGTTGGCGTCGACACCAGCAACGTTCCAGAAGTTCTGGGCCGGGTTCTGCATCTGCCAGACGAACCACAGACGATCGATGTTGGCGTGGTGAAGCCAGAAGGCAAAGTCGTTAGGACTCCAGTCCATGACCATATCGCCACCAAGGGCAAGATGGACGGAACCGTGGATGGAGTACTCAATCGCCGGACGCAGCTGTGACATGGCCGTCGAACGCGAGAGAATCGACTGCATGTACTCGGGCGAGTACCAGGCGCTAATGGTCGAGCCGTTGTTGTACTGGCGACGCAGGCAGTGCGAGTTGGGGTAGGTCATCTTCCAGTTGGCCACGTTGCCATCCTGGACACAGCTGTCGCTGCCCTTGCCGTTAGTACCAATGTAGTTGGCGGACAGAATGGTCGACGCAGCGGGGTTGGCGTAGTCGCGCATCTCGTCCCAGTAGGGAAGGAAGAACTGGGGGTCGTACTGCTGGCCAACCGACTCAAAGTCCCGGAGGAAGCGACGGTGGAACGGGAAGAAGATCTCACAGCCGTGGATAATCTCAAAGTTGGCTGTGTGCAGGTAGGCGTACCACGCAAACCAGCCGCTCTGCTGCAGCAGGTTAACAACTCTGACAGTTCTGCTCCACTCGGTAGCCGTGAGACTGCGAAGCTCCTTGCGAACAACGTAGCTACTGCATGCCTGGGCGTTGGCGCCGACCACGCAAGCAGCGAGGGCGATGAATGCCGAAGAAAGCTTCATGGTTGATTATAATTAAAGTCGTAACGTGGCGGGATGATCGTATTGAATGCGCTCGAGGGGAGGGAAGGTGGAGAATACGTCCAGCGTAAGTGCTGCTGCTGCTACTAAAGAGAGCGCAGAATGCGAAGAAAAGACAAGGTCGCGGCGATATGCGTTAACGAGACGGGATTAGCAGGCTATAATGTCCAGGCCGGCTATCTCGCAAGAAGAACGAATACCCAAATAGAAGAATGGGGCGTGGGGAGGGTAAAAGTATAAGAGAATAAGGAGAAATAAAGGGGAGAGCGGGTTTAGAAAAAGGTTTACTCTAGGGAAAACGAAACGAGACGGGTCTTTATATAACTTGAACGCAAAAAAAGAGAAAAGAAAGAGGCGGCTGTAGTGAGAGCAAGCACCGTAGTTGGTGTTTATGTATCGATGCAGGCATTGGCATGACACGGTCTGGCGGTCAGTGAGAGCGAGACCGCAGATGCGAAAAATAAAAAATAATAAAATCGACACACATCCTCGGCAATTGCAAAGGGAGCGAGCCGCGCCCAATACAATAGGGCGCAGAGACCGCACACATACATACACAGTGAGGAAAGCTAAAAATACGATGATTTTCAGCTCTTTGTGCATTTCTCCCTTTTCTCTTTCGAGCAGCAAATATTTGTTTGGGCGATCGTTTAGATGTGATGTGCCTCTCACTCTCTCGCCCCACTTCTGTCTGCGTCGATTGACGACGATGGGAAAAACTCCTTTTTTGCTTTTTTTTAAAACGGGCGAAAGGGCGAAAGACGGGCTTTCTCCTTTCCTTTCATTCTTTTTAATCATGAAAAAGCATCTTTCTACAATGCAGGCTTAAAAGTGCTTGGCAGGGCACTGGTTATCGTCATGCGACTGCACGTTTATCTGCCGGACCGTCAAGTGGCAGACCGAGACTGCTTTGTATGGCCATCGAATAAAGCTGCAGTAGAAAGCGCACTTTGCATTCTGACAATGTGAATCAAATAGCCCAGCGCCAAGACTTGGTTTAATAACGAAGTCCGTCGGAGCCGCTCATAATGAGGTTATATCCAAAAATAGAAACTGAGATCGTTTCCAGTCTTCCAAGCTTCCATCGTCATTTTTCAGTCTATTCGGCGTTGAGCGATTTCTGCTTTACTACAGGGGCAGTGGGAACATCAAATGGATAAACCCGAAGCACAAAAAAATAAGCAAGAAAACCGGTCCAAGGCTAGAAGGCCACTCAAGCCCAAAACAAATCCATCACACCACGGAAATCATAACATCTCCCTGTAGATTGCTTCTAGAAGTCGGGCTGTGGGTATTCTTGATTTCAGGCACACAGATGTGGTCTGACTTTTGATGCTCAGTCTTTGGTGCATAAAAGGGACGTCTAACATAAAAAAAAGTGGTTCAATATTTGCATACTTCTAAAAATACACCATTCCTGCGCGTTGTTTGCCAGACAAGGCGCGATAACGGTCCACGAGGAGCTGATTGATAGATGCTGCTTTGTACAGAGCGTGTATATGAGGCAGAAAGATGTCCATGTGATGCAACAATAAGACCACCTGGAATGGAAGTGGTCTAAAGAATATTCTAATAAACCACTTATCGAGCAGTTGTCCGGTAAGCAGAAATAATCAAACGAATTCGATGTCAATTGCAGAGTTCGACGTGCTGGCTGAGAATTCGTGGCGTGACTGGGCAACGTTTCCCAAAAATCCGCGCTTGTAGTGCCTGTCATTGACAACAAACTGTAGCGGCGGCAGGCTGACGGCCGTTTTCTTATCTCTGTACTCGACAGTCGCTGGCCGGTTTGATGTTCTGGCATCAAAGCCTCCGCTAAAAGAGTTTGCTGGTAGACGCATCTTGATTCTGGCGTTGGTCGTCCTGATTCGCATGTTTGCTCTGGCCATCGGGTCGCTGAGCAGGATATAGCCGTCAACCTTGCTGTTCGTCGTTGAAATGTCCAGCATATGCTTAATTTCCCAGATTCCTTCAATCTTTGCGTTGGCGGTGACTAGATAGAGGTGGTCTGCCTTGATTTTGTTGCTGACAATGGTCGAGTTGTGTGTCTGCAGATGCAGCTCGCTGGCCGTAACATCGTCGCAGTGGAGCTTTGCGTTGTTTGTTTCTGCGTTGACTGCCTGACCGGCAACCGACTGTAAAACAATTGAGGAGTTTGTCGTCTTTGCGCTTATCCGGTCACCACGGACAGTGGTCAGGGCAATTCTGGCATTAGATGTTTTGATATCAAGTACGGTGCCGATTGTGGCATTTGTAACGCGTACTTCGCAGTTGGTCGTTGCAGCTCGTAGATACCCAGCGCGTATGCCATTGAATGTCAGCGGTGCGTTCTGCGCTTTGATATCTATGTGGTCGAACTCGATATTGGTCAGCTGCCCTATGTCGATATTGCTGTTCGACAGCTCGGCGCGGATCCCTGGGTGACTTCTGCTGACTGCCAACGGAAGGCGCACGACAAACCGACATCTGACCATTGCCATACTCCACAGCGACCAGTTCGAGTTTACATGGAAGTCGTATTCGCCGTGTGAATTGACCTGCGCTGTGATTTCGCACTTTTCGTAAATGTCACTCTTCTGTGCGGAAACCTCGGCAATAACAATTGCCGTGTCTCGGTTCTCGGGGTTCATGTCAGGCTCGATGACAAGCGAGCTGCTCGATACGTTAGTTGCATGGATGAATATCGGTCGATCGAATGCGAATCCCCTGACGGCTTCCAGTTCCTTGGGCCTTATCTGATCGACAGTCAGGCCTTTGGCTATGTCGGCGCCCGGGTTAGTTCTGCGAGCTGGCAGCGGCGGTGGCTGTACATGCGATGTTGCAAATGTGGGCACATTAATATCAGCTGGTGAAGCGGTATGGCTGGAGTTTGGGTCAACGAGCGAGTATGCTGGCGGTGGCTCGCTAGGATGCAGATTTGCGCTCTGCTCGGCGACAGGCATAGTGCTGTGTGGTCTAGATGCTACTGACATACTAGTGGAGAAGGCGCTGTCAAACCGGCCCTGTCCGTTGCTAGTTCGCTGGCAGTGTACGTTGTATTTATCGCCGATCATGGCTAATAAGCGTATGTATGTGAAAGGGTTACAATTATTAGAGAATGGTACTTTTATAAAAATGGAAGAAAGAGAAAGCAAAAAAAAAGTAAAAGAGTAAACTCATAGATATAGACACACTTCTCTGTCTAGTTTTTTAGACATGCCGCCCCTGGATGCATGCCAAGAAAGGTAAAAAAAGATTGTTCTGTGATTAATCGAATTCTTGGCAAATCGATACATTCTATATTTATTCAAAGATGATATGCATGCAAATGCCACATGAACAGGTGGAGGGTGCACAGACTATAACGCCGACGAGGAAACGACGACCGGCGCATTTACACCCTCGATGCTCAGGACGTTTCCGCTTACTCCAATGACGCCCTGGCACCAATGTGGATGGTCCTCATACCGTGTCCCGCGAGGGAGACCAAAACCGACCACACTGTTCCTTGCCCTAACATCGTAATGGCCAGCATATCCCTCATCTATGGCCAGGCTTATTGGCCAGTCGCGCGACATGACACTTGCTCTGACGCAGTCGCCCTGGATTCCACAAGCCCCCTTTATAATAGCCGATGCGGCGTATATATCAATGCTGCGGCTGACGTTCCAGATGCCATGTATCGGCCCTGACCGTGTTGCAATCTTGAGATCTGCAACAGAGCACTCAATGGTGACGCTGCCGGAGTTTGAATGCACCCGAAACGAATCTGCCTCGATAAGTCCTGCCTTGGTAGGTCGGGTGCCACCTTCAATGTCAACTCGAGGTGCCTTTACCTTATGAATGTCTATATCGGCATATTTCGTTTTGGTGCTGAGGGTCTTGGCGACTGTGCAGTTACGAAGCTCGATGGTGCCGCGAATAGAAACAAATTCAGCATCTTTTACTGCCGAGATATTGCGTGCGCAGATTGCGCCGTCGCCCATGGCCACGCGCATACTGCTAACCGAGACACTTCGGATATCAGCACTGCCATGTATTACGGCAATATCCAGACGTCCTAGTGCACCACTCGTAATGTCCCGAACAAGTAGCTGTGAGTTTCTTGGCATCCTGACAATCAGCTCGGATACTATATCCTCCTCGGAAACAGCAGCACCTACAGGAATAACCACCTCACAGACGCAATAGACATTCTTGCAAATGTCTCCTGCTGGTGCGCTCAGACCAAAAGTGATCTGCAACTGACCAGACTTCTGCTCTACTTCCGAGATACAGTTAACTGGCGAGCTCTGCTGAAAAGCATTGTCATTCCAATGTTCAAAATCGGCGCATACCGATATCAGTCCTTGGTACTTGTTGTCGACATCCTGTCGGATGGTCATGATGGTTTTGCACAACCCTTCAAACTGGATCTTGACGCTCGTTTGCTTTGGCTGCAGTAGCTGTTGCGCAATAATAATTCCGCCGTTGTAGTCCATTGCCATATCTGTCGGATGTAGCGTCTGTGGAGAGCTGCTGTCAGTTTCGCCATCCCGGTCGTCAAATACAGTGTATGGCGGCGGCAGCTCGCTTGGGACCGCGCACTCATCCTGAAAAAACTCAATGTCGTCGACCATCTTTGTGGCTTATGTAAAAGAGGAATAGAGTAGCAGTAAAAGAACAAAAACAGACGCAGGGCAGTAATTGCAGAGATGAGAAGAGGATGTGTACCTGCACATGTACATTTCTTCTGGGGAATTTAGTGTATGCATGTCAGGGGGTAGAGTTCCATATAGCACATTCTGTGGATGCCATGCCATGATTTTGCAAGAAAAAGGTAATCATATATTGTGTACAGCTTAAATAAAATGTGGGAAAGAAATGTTAGATGTGTAAGCTCTAGGCATTCGGGTTGTAGCGCACATTGTCCGGGCCACAGCCACAGTCGTAGGCTTCATGGACCTCCGTGCAGTTGAACGCCGGCTTCTTTAGCGACTTGTTGACAACATTATGCATAGCACACAGGTACTGCTCGAGGTCGTCCCTCGACTCGACGACCGGTGGGTGCTTCTTCAGGTGCTGCTGGAAATGGTGAGCGCAGTCGCCGCACGGGTACAGTCTGGACAGAAGGAACAGGAAGCTCTTCATCGCCTGCTTCTCGTCCCTCGTCGGATCCACCGGGTACCGCGACGCCATGACGTGCATCAGATACCAGGTGCGGCGGCCGAGCTGCGCGCGCAGGGTTTCGTTCGCCATCTTTCCCATGACGACGTGGTTGTCGCCCTGGAACAGATCGCCCAGCCCGTTGTTGATTATGTTGTGGAACATGTTCGACTGGTCGGGCTCATTCGAAAGGCTGGTTATGCTGCGGCTGTGGAACTCCTCGCGGTACTGGTACGCAGTGTACATCAGAAGACCCATGGAGCAGAATATGAAGAACGTCAGAAGCGACCGTATTTTTAGCATCTTTAGTATGAATTGAGAACAAAAAAGTAGAAATAAAAGTCAAAAGTGAAAAGAAACTGCAGCTTCCAAAAAAAAGCATGGCCCGGACCCTTTTCATATCGTGAAGTGGTTGTCATGCGATTTTTTTCCCATCCATCCTTTCCTCCTTTGTGCTTTTCAAAAGGATCACTCTGGAAAAGTAAAGCAGGCGTCCTAAAAGCGGCCGGAAAGCTTTGCACGCGGAAGAAGGACGGAGAGTGCGCCGCACTGAAACAGTCTCCAGAAGTTTGGAGCCAGGCATGGGATATTTGATAGCGAGAGGAGCGTGGGGGAAAAAGAGAAAAATCGAATGGTCAGTGTGCTAGCTGAGCAACACGGTCGACGTCCTTGTCGCCACAACTGCTGATGCAGATCACGATCTGCTTGTCGGTTCCGAGCTCCTGCGCCAGGCGCTTGGCCTGGAACACAGCGTGCGCCGTCTCGAGCGCCGGGATAATTCCCTCGAGCCGCGCCAGCATGTGGAAGCCCTCCAATGCCTGCAGATCCGTCACCGAGTAATACTCGGCGCGTCCGGTCGAGTGCAGCCACGCATGCTCAGGCCCGATCCCCGGGTAGTTCATCCCGGAAGCAACCGAGTCGGGTTCTAGAATTTGGCCCCGGGCGTCCTGCAGAAGAAGTGTTCTGGCGCCATGCAGGACGCCCGGAGTACCAAGAGCAGCAGCCGCTGTAGCCGGCTGCTCGTTTGAGACAATGCTAGCGCCAGCTGCCCGGGCACCGACAAGGCGCACGTCTGCGTCGGCGATAAACGGGTGGAACATGCCGATTGCACTGCTACCCCTGCCCACGCATGCGACCACTGCGTCGGGGAGCTTTCCGGTCAGGGCCAGCATCTGCTCCTTCGTCTCGCACCCGATCACGCGCTGGAAGTCGCGCACCATCGTCGGAAGCGGGTGGCTGCCCACCGCCGACCCGACCAGGTAATACGTGGTCTCCATGTTGCCAACAAAGTCGCGCATAGCCTCGCTGACTGCATCCTTCAGTGCACACGAGCCCGAGGTTACTGGCACCACCTGCGCACCCAGCATCTGTATGCGCTGCACATTGAGCTTCTGGCGCTGCATGTCTCTGGAGCCCATGTAGATCACGCATTGTAGCCCGAGCTTGGCGCAGATTGCCGCCGTGGCCACGCCATGCTGGCCGGTGCCCGTTTCGGCAATGATGCGCGACCTGCCGAGTCGCTTTGCTACCAGGAGCTGCCCCAGGGCGTTGTTTAGCTTGTGCGACCCTGTGTGGCACAGGTCCTCGCGCTTGAGATACACGCGTGCTCCGCCCCACGCCTCCGTCAGCCGGTCGGCCGCGTGCAGCGGGGTGGGTCGTCCGATGAACGGGTAGAAGCTGCGGAACTCGGCCCAGAACATGTCGTCGTTGCGACACTCTGAATATACCCGCTCGAGCTCGGCCATGCAGTCATAAAAAGCCTCAGGGATATACTGTCCTCCAAATTTGCCGAATCGACTAGGAAGCAGTGGTTGTTTCTCTAGAATAGCATTTACTTTGATTGGCGATGGCTTTGCCAGTGTTTGTTTGCGCCTGGTGTTGCCCGACTTACACCCAGATACATTCTCGGCATATATGCGCGCTGCTTCTGCTGCCTGCCCTGGCTCAGCACTCTGCATAATACTGATAAACCGGCTACCGATAACAACGCCATCGGCCAGCGCACCGACATCTGCAAACTGCTCTTGATTGCTGACCCCAAATCCAACTGCTAGTGGTAGTTTTGTATACATTTGAATGCGATTCAGCAGGTCTGGTAGTTGAGTGTTTACAGTCGTCTGAGCACCTGTGACACCTGACCGTGATACGACGTACACAAACGAGTCGGCGATTGCCACTAGATGCTGTATACGCTTCTCAGAGGTCGAGGGTGTAATCAGCGGTATGTAGCTGAGCCCTGAATCTGAGCATAGCATGCAAAATGTATTTGCCTCCTCTGGTGGCAGATCAACTACAACAAACCCGTCTATTCCGGCGTCAACACAGTGCAAAACTAGTTCATGCTCGCCAAACTGCATAATTGGGTTATAGTAGCTCATAAACAGGACTGGTATCTTTAAGCCCCGTGTGCGAGCCTGCCGTACAAGGTCTAGACACTTGTCAATTGTTGTATCTTGCTGCAGCGCTACTAGGTGAGCTTCTTGTATTGTTGGTCCATCTGCGGTTGGATCTGAGAATGGTATTCCCAACTCAACTACATCTACACCACCACGCTCAAGCCCAAGCAAAACATCAACTGTTTGGTCAAGCGACGGAAACCCGGCAGTAAAATACGCCACAAACGCTGGTCTTTCTAAGATAGAAAATAGTTGTTAGTGTTTATAGATTTTTAAATATATATTGCATTAGCAACACTTACCCTCGCTTGCAGCAAAGTTAAACGCGTGTAAAATACGGCTCGCCATGACTTTCTGTTTTAGAAATAGTGCAGATTTAACAACTGTTCAGATGTGTGAAGATAACCAGGCCTTATGGAAGAAGTTTACATCGTATTTATATTGATCTTTTGTATTAACATAAAGCAGCTTGATAGCTACATGTCTATTCGGATATACGCAACCGTATGAATAATTGAATAGGTATGTCAGTGTTTACATGGCGTACACTGCTATTATCTATTTTAGTCGGCTGGTGTTTATTTGAAAAGATGAAACGTGGCTACCAGTATCCCCAAATATTATCATTAAAATTCCAGAGACTGCAGTACTATAAGTTTAGTATTGCTATTTATTATCTTAGATAGGCTTACCTGGCTGCCATTTAATGTCTTTAGATTATTTACATCTTGAATTACACACGCTTAACCTATATATCTTATTTTTAAAGGTATTATTTTATACTCTAAACACGCAGTCTATTAAAATGTTTAAACATATAACCTGTTATGTTGCTGCCCTGAAGCAATATCCTCAGAAAAAATAGGGGTAACTGCACGCCATACATATGTGTAGATCTGTTCATGCGCATATGTCAATTCAGCGAGGCGCATTCAATGGTAAACCTTAAGCCACACATGTCAGACGGTAGTCTAGATCTGTTCAAAAAACTTGTTCATCCAAGTCAAACATCATTTTATCTTGTTTGTGGATTAATGGATAATGAAGAGGCGTTTTTAATAAAGGCTTGTTATTTGTGTTAACGATAACACAGATACCTGTGTGCAGAATAGTTGCTACGTATTTCATGTGCCAAAAGTTTAAAAGCGGTGCACACATTGTTGGGTGTGATGCCACTTGTTGGACGCCACCACCCCTATGATAGCTCAGTGAATATCAACATATAAATAAACTAACATTTAGAACTACAGTATAATGCATTTGTTATCAAGCTCGAAAAAAGCTTTAATTTACCAATTAACCATTATTATTTGAAATTATCGAAAATACGTTGATGGAGTTTTCACTAGGCTATAGAAATAAGATAATCTAACGACGGTGAAGGCGGAGTACCATTGGCCAGAATATATGAGTAGTTATATCGATCTCTATGAACCGGATTATGCCAACAGATGCCTTGACATATTCGCATTCAGCAGACACGCCCCCACCCCATTTGGTCAACATGATATCGCCTCTGTGGTTGTATTCAATCTGCAGTCGCTGCTTCTTTTCTGGAATCGTACTAGATAGGGAAATACCATTACACTCGTTGGCATGCAAATACTTGTCGCCCAATTTCAGATAGGTGATTCCGTCAATAACCTCGTGTGTTAGCATATGAGGGTCCCCTAAGCCACCCGATACCTCATCATAAAAATGTATACAGTCTGTGTTGCCGTACTTGTCTTCAAAGCTGGTGGCTTCGAAGTCATAGCTTTTCTCAGGATCTGCCGTGAAATCGTCATAAATCTGAAGCCAGAACTCTTCGCCTTCAGGTATAGGTGCTCCGAACCGATCGCAAAGTTTAAAGTCGGGAAGCTGTTGTTTCAGAGGTCGATAACCGTCAATCTTGGCCAAATCGTGAATGGTGCAGCTACCAACCTGAAGCATAGCTACCATTTTGTTGGGTTCAATGAGGGTGCGCGAGAAGGTTGCATCCAGACTGTAGACCTTGAACTTATCACCATCCTTGACAACAAATATGTCATGATCGTAGCTCTTTGTCTCTTTTACCACTTTTGAAAGAGAATCGATGCCGATGTTGCCCTGGCTGTCTCGCGAGTATGATTGCAACGAAATATGTCTGAACATCTCTGAAAATTGATGGCTGGGTTCACAATAACCATCTTCAATAAAGCATACTAGTGGAGAGGTTTCTTCTTCTAAATACTTGGCGGGATTTTCGAAGAAGCTCGAGTTAAAGAGAAGTTTGTAGGCCAAATCTAGCTTGCGAGATGCTTCATGTGTAAGAGGTGTCCCAGGCGTAAACTTTAGCTTCATGGGATAGGCAGTAGATGTTTTGTCATAACAGGCTACGTGGTCGCGTTCGATAACAATATAGCGGGAAAGGCGGGAAGACTCGATCTTAGACTTCAATGAGGCAGAGTCAACATCGACGTAACGATAACGCGAATCCATAAAACTCCTGTTTAATCCCCTCAGTTCGATGTATTTGGGTACAAAAACAGTAAAACAGGACATTATTTCAAAGGTAGCAAAGGAATATTTGAAAATTACCTATTGAGAAAGACATTGTGTTTTTTTCTAGCATTGGTTCTTTTCAAAAAGTGGACGAGTTTTATATGGGTCGATCGATGGTGTAGTGTGATGATCGGATCAAGATGGATTAGTCAGACACGCGCTAGGATAAAGGAGGCGTAGTCAGACCCTGCTAAGCGCAATTGTTTTCTCTTTTGACTCATATGCAAACGTCACAGCAATGTGATGATCAAGAAGAAAGAGGATTAAAAAGACGCGCATCGAGCAGATAGAGCGTTACGACCCCCACACCATATCATTGTTATCTCTTTAGCTTTTATTTTTCTTCACTCGATAAACCTATATCACAGCAGAATGGCTGTGGAAAACATGAGAATAAGAACACTTCTATTGCAATTAAAAACACAAAATAAAGTTTTCTAACGGCGATGAATACGAAGTGCCATTGGCCAGTACTCTTCAGTAGTTATATCGACTTCTTCAATTCCGATTACTCCAACACAAGCTTTGACGTAATCGCATGTGGCATATGTGGTTCCGCTCCAGCTGGATAACATTAGGTCGCCTCGGTGGTTGTACTCAATCTGTACTCGTTGTTCCTTCTGCGGGATTGTGCTAGATAGGTAAATTTCATTTGAATCGCTGACCCGCATATACCGGTTGCACATTTTCAGATAAGTGATACCGTCAATAACCTCATGTGTAAGCATTTCAGGATGACCGCGTCCGCCCGATATAATATCAAAGTCCTTTATGCAGTCTGTGTTGGCGTACTTGTCTTCAAAGCTGGTAGCTTCGAGGTCATAATCCTTTTCAATGTTTGCCGTGTAATCGGCATAAATCTGAAGCCAGAACTCCTCGCCTTCAGGCACAGGAGTTCCGAACCGATCGCAAAGTTTAAAGTCGTGAGGCTGCTGTTTTAGAGGAATGCGACCGTCAATCATGGCCAAATTGTAAACCGTGCAGCTACCAACCCGAAGCATTTTTACCATTCTGCTGACTTCAACCAGCGTGTGCGAGATGGCTGTGTCCAGGCTGTGAACCTGAAACTTGTCACCGTCCTTGACAATGAACACATCATATTCATAGTCGTCCCTTTCCATGGCCGCGATAGCAAGTCTATTAATGTCAATACATCCCTGACTGTCCCGCGAGTATGGCTCCAAAACAAGGAAAAATAAAGCCTTATCCTTAGACTGGCCTCTTGCATCATACTCGTCTTTCTCAATAAAGCATAGCAGCGGAGCAGGTTCTTTATATGTCTCCACAGCTAGATTGCTAACGTAGCTCGCATGAGAGGCCAATAGGGTGAACGACCTTATAAGGACAATTGCCTCCTCTATAATTGGTTTTCCAGTCGTGAATTCAAACTGAAAATAGTCTGGTGGGTTTGTGTAGTAGGCCACATGGTCGCGTTTGATGACGGCAAAACTAATAGGAGGGGGAAGCGCGGTTGCAGGATCAAATGAGGCAGAGTCGACGTCTACGAAATCATAGCGTTCACTCCATGAAGCCTTGTCAAACCCACTCTGGTCGACGTACTCGGGCACAAAAATAGTAAAACGGGTCATAGTTCCAAGGAAAGCAAGAAGTTGTGAAGAAATGTTTGAAGGAAAAGATTGCTGTTTCTTTTCTGACGATATTTCTTTCTGAGAATTGGGCAGGTTTTTATATGCTGGCTGATGGAGCAAAGTGGCTGCGCAGAATTGAGAATGATGAAAAATGTACTGCAATTGAAATCTAAGAAATAATTTTTCTAACGGCGGTGAAGGCGGAGTATCATTGGACAATACTCTTCAGCAGCTGTACCGATTTCCCAAAGTTCAATAATTCCAACACATGCTTTGACATATTCGCATGTGGGAAACATGACTCCACCCCATGTGTACAACACAATATCGCCTCTGTGGTTGTATTCGATCTGCAGTCGCTGCTTCTTTTCCGGAATAGTACTAGATAGGAAAATACTATTGCACTCGTCGGCATACAAATACTCGTCGCCCGATTTCAGATAGGTGATTCCGTCAATAACCTCGTGTGTTAGCATATGAGGGTCCCCTAAGCCACCCGATACCTCATCATAAAAATGTATACAGTCTGTGTTGCCGTACTTGTCTTCAAAGCTGGTGGCTTCGAAGTCATAGCTTTTCTCAGGATCTGCCGTGAAATCGTCATAAATCTGAAGCCAGAACTCTTCGCCTTCAGGTATAGGTGCTCCGAACCGATCGCAAAGTTTAAAGTCGGGAAGCTGTTGTTTCAGAGGTCGATAACCGTCAATCTTGGCCAAATCGTGAATGGTGCAGCTACCAACCTGAAGCATAGCTACCATTTTGTTGGGTTCAATGAGGGTGCGCGAGAAGGTTGCATCCAGACTGTAGACCTTGAACTTATCACCATCCTTGACAACAAATATGTCATGATCGTAGCTCTTTGTCTCTTTTACTACTTTTGAAAGAGAATCGATGCCGATGTTGCCCTGGCTGTCTCGCGAGTATGATTGCAACGAAATATGTCTGAACATCTCTGAAAATTGATGGCTGGGTTCACAATAACCATCTTCAATAAAGCATACTAGTGGAGAGGTTTCTTCTTCTAAATACTTGGCGGGATTTTCGAAGAAGCTCGAGTTAAAGAGAAGATTGTAGGCCCAATCTAGTATGCGAAATGCTCCATGTGTAAGAGATGTCTCAGGCGTAAACTTTAGCTTCATGGGATAGACAGTAGATGTTTTGTCATAACAGGCTACATGGTCGCGTTCGATAACAATATAGCGGGAAAGGCGGGAAGACTCGACCTTAGACTTCAATGAGGCAGAGTCAACATCGACGTAACGATAACGCCAATTCATAAAGCTCTTGTTGAATCCCCTCAGGTCGACATACTCGGGCACAAAAATAGTAAAACAGGTCATAGTTCCAAGGAAAGTAAGAAGAAATTGTGAAGAAATGTTTGAAGGAAAAGATTGTTGTTTTTTTTTTTTTCTGGCGATATTTCTTTCTGAGAATTGGGCAGGTTTTATATGCTGGCTGGTGGAGAAAAGTGGCTGCGCAAAATTGAGAATGATGATAACTGTACTGCAATTGAAATCTAAGAAATAATTTTTCTAACGGCGGTGAAGACGTAGTACCATTGGCCAGAACAGATGAGCAGATATGTCGATCTCTCTGAACCGGATTATGCCAAAAGATGCCTTGACATAATCGCATTCAGCAAACACGCTCCCACCCCATTTGGACAACATGACATCGCCTCTGTGGTTGTATTCAATCTGCAGCCGCTGTTCCTTCTGGGGAATTGAGTCCGATAGAGAAATTCCGTTTGAGTCGTCCGCATATAGATACTGGTCGCGCGCTTTCAAATAGGTAATTCCGTCGATGACTTCATGTTTAAGGATATCGGGATCACCCAGCCCACCATACACAGAACCAGAAGCACGTATGCACTCTGTGTTATAGTACTTCCTCTCAAAGCTGGTGGCTTCGACGTCATGGCTCTCTTCAGTGTCCAATGCGTAGTCATCAAAATACTGAAACCAAAACTCCTCGCCTTCGGCTACAGGTACTCCGGTCGAATCGCACAACTTGAAGTCTGGGGATTGCTGTTTTAGAGGAACCCGGCCGTCAATCTTGGTCAAATCATGAATGGTGCAGGTGCCGGCCTGAAGCATGAATATCATTCTTTCTTGCTCGACTAGAGTGTGAAAAATGGGAGTTTCCAGACTGTGTACCTGGATCTTGTTCCTGTCTTTGACAAGAAACATATCAAACTTGTATTTGTTCCATTCCTTGACTATGTTAGCAAGGCCACCTATGTCAATGATGCTCTGACTATCTCGTGAGTATGGATACAATGAAAGACCAAAGAAGCCCCGTGATAAGGAAGGATTCACCTCGTAATAACCCTTTTCCATAAAGCAAACAAGTGGAGAACGCCGGTTTTCTAAATCTGCGCTCTGATTGTCAAAATAGCTTGACTTGAAGAAAAGTGAATAAACCAAATTCAGCATGTGAAACACTTCGCTTTGAATATGATTTCCAGGAATGTAGTTGAATTGTATACATATAGTGTTGTTGTAGCAGGCTAAATGGTCACATCCAAGAATGACAAAGCGGGAAAAGGGAATATTTTCAGCCTCAGGATCAAATGAGGCAGAGTCGACATCTACGAAATCAAATCGATCATTCCACGAGGCCTTGTCAAACCCACTCTGGTCGACGTATTCGGGCACAAAAACAGTATAGCGGGTCATAGTTCCAAGGAAAGCGAGAAGAAGTTGTGAAGAAATGTTTGAAGGAAAAGATTGCTGTTTTTTTCTGGCAATATTTCTTTCTGAGAATTGGGCGCGTTTTTAAATGCTGGCTGATGGAGCAAAATGGCTGCGCAAAAAAAGAGGAAATTGCAGAGCGAGAGATCTCTTCCCACACAAATCACCATTGGTCCAGCCGATCAAACAATTAGATCAACACTGGCACAGGTATTTCCGGCTCAAAGAAAAAAAATCCTGCCAACCCTCTCTTCCACACACTGCATTTTCCCACTCACCTGAAACACTTTTCCCTTCTTTTCTTGCAAATTACACACAATGTCCAGTCTAGAGTCGCTCGCGACGCTGAACCAGCTGATGAAGCGCGTGCCGTCGAAGCGCGTGCGCCGGGAACGCAACCAGCAGAACATCGGGGCGTTTATCCGGCGCGCCTCGGGAAAGCCGGGCAAGCAGACCGCAGGGGTGTCAAAGACCCCCGCAGACGAACAGAAGAGGCCGCGGGTGACCGAGGCCGAGTCGCGGGCCAAGAGGAACGCCGAGACACTGCGCGCCGCCGGAAGGCTGCAGACCAAGAAGAGCAGGGAGATCCAGGAGGAGGTGCTCGAGCTGATGCGCGCGCAGAAGGAGCACCGCAAGCCCAAGATGAAGCAGAAGCAAAAGCTGTCGTTCTACGACTTTGAAGACGACGAGGACTAAAGCCGAAGCGTGGCTATTGTTATTGTACAGGAATAGATAAATAAGAGAAATAATTGCATGTGAACCGCGGATCATTCATTCATGCGAGCGGCTCCTCGTTGTCGCTCAGACGCGAGAGATGGAGGTATGCGTCGGTGCCGTATCCCTCGAGCGAGATTAGCTTGAGGTCGCCGCCAAAATACCTTGCGTACAGCCGGCTCAGCGGCAGGCCGTAGCCGAATCCGGCGAGCGGGGCCTTGAAGTCGCTCTTGTCAAACTCGGGGTCAAGCATCGGCGTCTGCGCGGTCGTGTACATGTACGTCCACACCTGCTCCATGGCGCTACGTGGAATTCCGCCGCCCTCGTCGGATACCTTGATCGTAATGTCCTCGTTGCCCTCGGCAACCACGACCTTGATCGGCGGGTAGCTGTCAGCCTCGTCGCCGTACAGCTCGACCACCGCACGCAGCGAGTTCTTCAGCAGCTCAAAGATCATGTGGTGCAGGTGCGAGGGCACGTACATGAACTCGAGGTGCTTTGGGCAGTGCAGCTCGATCTCGGGCGTGTTCATCAGCATGTAGTAGTCGCCGCAGATAAAGCGCGCGTTGTCGATGGCCTCCTGGACAACGTCTGCGATCCTTGTGTGGGTGCAGATGACGCCGACGTAGTCCTTGAGGCGCTGCTGCTGGTTCAGCTCGATCTGCTGGCCGATCAGCATGCGGATGCCGATGCGCGAGAGGTAGAAGCGATCGAGGAAGTGCTGCACGTGGTTGTCGATGGTCTTGGTCTTGAGCAGCTGCTTGTACTCGACAACGCCCTGGGCGAGGGTGGTGACAACGGGGTCGTGGCGGCGCTTGATCTTCTCGAGCGCCTTGACAAAGCTGCGGTTGTACTCTGCGACCTCGACCGGAAGCTCTGTCGGCTTGACCTCGTAGTGGTAGCTACTACATGCGGATTGCAGGCAGAAGGAGAAATGTGTGGTTAGCTGAAGGCTGGCAACGGGGTAATTTTGCCAGCATCATATATGTATCCAGCAGTGTCTGTTGGACAACTTACCGATGCTGGATAGACGGTATCCAGTGCGAAGACGAGTTGCGGGCAGCATTACCACCGCTGCCGTTGCCGTTGCCGCCAATACCGCTGTCGGTGAGCGACGGATTAGGGTGGTTCCCAGGCAAGTGTTTCCGCCGCCCCTCGCCTTGGGCAATAGTAGCCTCCTTAACAGCTTCACGGATCCCCTCCGTGACCTTGGGGAAATTAATCAGCTCATTAAACGAATCAATATACATGCGCTTGACACGCAGCACCGAGGGCATCTGGTTCAGGTTATCGGGCAGCGAGTCGAGCTCGACCACCCGGTGGGCCAGGCGGATGGGCAGCTCGTCGTGCAGGAACTGGGCGGCGCGCAGGAGCGTGCCCTGCGACGGGTTCTGCCCAAACTCGACCATCTGGCGCAGCGACACGCCGGTCTGCGGAAAGCGCGCAAAGTGGGCGATCTTGTTCGCCAGCTCCTTTGTTATCCCCGACATTGGTTTCTGGGTTTAGTATATGTATATATATGTAGCAAGAAGGAGAAGGAATAAAAAAAAAAAAAGAAAGAGGAGGGTTTCTGTGACTGTGGGTTTTGAAAAGAAAAGGAGGGAGGCAAGAAGTAAAGAGGAAGTCGAGAAAAAGTCGAAGGGAGGAGGGCCGAAGACACCACGCCTTTATGCAAAAAAGAAAAAGCGCGTGAGAGATTCTAGCTCTTGAAATGTGTATCAGTGCGGATGACGCACTAGCATGCGATTCGGCGCGTCGAACGATAAAATGGAGATAAAAAAAACCAGGCTTGCTTATCTCTCAAAGTCCAATGTGCGCAAATCACGTGTGACGGCAGATTGGCCATGAGCCCGGGGGAGGCGGGCTGCAAAAGGAAAAACATCCGAAGCCCACATGTCAGCCCTAAGGGGAGGGGTAGGGAAAACATTACGAGCACAGCTCCCACAGCCTGGCGGCCATCTGGTGCGCCGTGAGCCGCATCTGCTCCTCATTGAGCTTTACAACCTCTGCGCCGCGCTCTGACCACACAGCGACCTCCTCGACGCCCTCCTGGCCGACCTTCGGGTCGACGCCGAGCCCGCGCAGCACCTGCAAGCGCAGCACATCCGGGTCAGCCTCCACCCCTTCCTCGACATCCTCCTCTAGCTCAGCAATCTGCCGCTCCAGCCCGCCTACGCGCTCCCTCAGCTGCGTCTGCCACGCCTCCTGTGCGCCAATAACCTGCTCGGCCGACTGCCTCTCCAGGTGCATTTCGCGCATAGTCTCCTTATGCGACTTCTCCTCGCGCCGGGCACGCGAGGCGTCAACGCGCGCTCGGGCGGCCTGGAGACGCCGCGAGAGTAGCTGCAGGGCTTCTTGCTGCTTGTCCAGGGCCTGTTGCCGCTGAGTGTGTGTGCGCGTCGACAGCTCTTGGATCTGTGTTATGAGGGCGAGGTCGTCGCTTTGCTGCAGGCTGGCGTGCGCCGAGAGCACCAGCGCGTGCTGCTCGGTCAGGTTGTCGATGGCCATTTTGTGCGAATGTGCGTGGGAGGGGGGGGGTGTTACTTTATCTTGGCCAAGTGTAAATAAAAATTAAGGTAAACAGAAGAGAGAAAGTGAAAAAAGAGGAACGGCCGGCTCGGCTCGATGGAACCGCTTGGAAAGACAAGGAAGGTTGCGAATGCGCGCATATTGTGGATCGGCCGGGGAAAGAATCAGCTTTCTCCTTCCTATTTTCAGCCTTCAAAGAGAAAGGCACTATATTTTTTTTTTGTTCGCTCCCACCTCTACCTTCAATCTGATTGCAATGGCCGACGACGACTGGCACACGGTGCCCGACAAGACGAGCAAGCGCGGACGCGGCGGCGGCCACGGCGGCAGACGCGGGTTCCACAACCGCGCCGGCAACGACAGCGCCGGGCGCACCGAGAGCAGCACCGGCGGCAGCAGCAGCAACACGTGGCGCTCGTCAGGCGCGCCCAGCGCCGGCCCAAGCGGCGTCAACGCCCGCAGCCGCTCGCGCCCGCGCCCGCCGCCATCCACAGCCACCGCGGCCGCAGCCGCACCAGCGCCCACGGCGCCTTCGTTCCGCCTCGAAACGGCCAACAAGTTCTCGCTGCACGTGGGCAAGGGCAGCCGCGCGCGGCGGAACAACGAGCTGCGCGAGTTCTTCGCGACGCGCGACGACTCGTCGGACGAGGACGAGACGTTCGACGCGATCTCGGACGGCGACCTGGACGTCAGCGACTACGAGTCTGAGGACGACCGGGCGGGCGACGCCGCCGGAGACTTCGCGCCCATGCCCGTGTGCGTGCGCTGCTCCTTGTGCGCCGACCGGCCGGTGCTCGGCAGCGCCGGCGACGTGGCCGTGCATTTGCGCGACAGGCATTCGTTGGTGTTCCGCAAGCTCGGCCACATGGCCCTGGCCATGCAGGCGTACGTGGACGCGTGGGCGCAGCAGATTGCCGAGGAGCCGGCGGTGGACGGGCTGCGGACGGTCGACCCGGAGACGCATGCGGCGGACGGCGGGATTCGCGAGCGGGTGCACCGCGAGGCGCTGGAGGGCGTGCTGGCGCAGCAGGCGGCCGAGCGGCGGGGCGCGGCGCTGGACGCGCGCAAGTGCCTGTTCTGCCGGCAGCAGTGCGAGACGCGTGCGGCGCTGTTCCGGCACGCGTACCGCGAGCACAGCTTCAACATCGGGCTGCCGGACAACCTGGTGCAGGTCGACGAGTTCCTGCACATCCTCGAGAGCAAGCTGGCGGCGCAGCAGTGCCTGTACTGCGAGAAGACGTTTACGTCGGCCGCCGTGCTGCGCAAGCACATGCGCAAGAAGAAGCACTTCAAGATCTCGGCCCACAACCGCCTGTACGACCGCTTCTACGTGGTCAACTACGCCGAGCCCGGCCGCTCGTGGGAGGAGATCGAGGCCGAGGGCGACGACGACGACGAGGATGACAACGAGGGCGGTGCGCAGGGCGCCGGGGACGCCTGGGCCGACTGGGAGGACGACCGCGCGGGCCCCGTGGCGCTCGCCCTGTTCGACCGCCGCGAGTGCCCGACGCCCGACGCCTGCTGGGCGTACATGCGCGAGCAGTGCGGCTTCGACCTGCGCGCCATCCGCGAGGCCGGCGGCCTGGACTTCTACGCCACCGTGCGGCTGCTCAACCTGGTGCGCACGTGCGCAGACGCCCGCCGCTGCTTCGCCTGCTCGGGGCAGTTCGCCGATGCCGATGCGCTGGTCGCCCATCTGCGCGCCGCCGGCGCTGCCCACATGGTGGCGCCGCCGGAGGGCAGCGGCGCGTGGGAGGACGGGCGTGACTACCTGCGCCCGGTGGTCGCCAACGACCCGCTGCTGATGGCCTTTGAGTGCGACGCGGAGCCCGGCGACGACGAGCACGACGAGGACGGGTCGCGCCGCCGTCTGGAGGAGAGCAAGCGCAGGCTGCGCGAGCAGTTCGACGGGCTGGCGCTCGACGACGCCGGCGAGCTCGCCTCGGCTGCCGCCGCCGAATAGCCCTCCCAGCCTGCTCTGCTTCTGGTCGCGGCGGGCTGACTGGCCGGGCTTCTGCGATGATTAGCATGCCCATGATGGTCCATCATGGTGGGCGCGGAACTCCTGAAAAAATACATGCGCTTCGTATTTTTTGGGGGTGGAGGAGGTGATGCTATAGGAGGAAAACATCCGCATTTGGAAGGGGCTGGCGGATTCCGAACGAGGGGGCAAAGCGTGGCCTTTTGTATCCAGCCCGCTAGCATTCATGCCTCTCGGGTTTAAACAGCCACCTTTTCCGCCCAGCGTCGCACCAGCGCCCAGCTCGCATATAAAAACCACACACACACCCTCTCTGTCCATCAACTTCTGTGAAACAGACCAAGATAAAAAAATCCCAGATAACTCTTTAGCTGATAATCTTTTTGTTCACATTTCCCTTATCAAACTCTTTTTTTTTACACACACGCAACATACAACATACAACATACAACTAACTCTCTTCTCTAATATGAACTGCTCCGACATCAGCACCAGACAGCAGAACCTCCTGTTCCAGTGCTACTGCAAGACCGTGTACAACACAAACTTCTTCAAGTACGTGGCCGAGGACCACAACGTCGTGTGCACGCGCAACGACAAGGACAACTACAACGCCGACAGCGACGAGATCTGCGCAAACTACGACAAGTACAGCGACTGCTCGGGCGTCGACGTGTCTGCCGCCCCGTCGTCCTCCGTCACGCTGACCAAGGTGGCCGTCCTGGCCATGGTGTTCTCGTCGTTCCTCCTCATGTAATTTGCCGTTCCCTTTATCTCTCTTAATACATCCGTTATTTTCCTCTTACATCCATCCCCCCTGTCTTCACCTACATGCACATGTCCGTGCCGCTGCTACCTAGAAGCTGCGTCAGCCTTGGTGCCGACCAGCACACCTGGTTGCGGATAAACGTCGAGTTGCGGTCGACAAAGTCCTTGGGCGACGCAAGCACCACAAAGTCGCTCATCACCTTGTCGCGCCACCTGCGTCCGGCAAGGTACTGCACGGGCCAGCCGACCAGGCAGGCGCACGTAACGAAGCACAGAAACTTGGTCACCGGGTGCCTCCACACACGACCCGCAGTGCGATGCGACCTAACCGTCACCTTGTCGTTCTCCATCGGAAATCCCACGCTGACGCTATGCGGATACCCGGTGCTCTTGATGAATGCGCAAACCTCCCTGCGCACCAGCTCGTAGTCCCAAATGACCCTCTTCTGCACCCTGATCTCCTTGAGAAACCCCTTTGCCGCCACATAGTCTTCGAGCACCTGGTCAATATCGTACGCCTCGCCGTCCGTGGCGCGCCGCGCCGTGTACAGCGTGCCGCGGTCGTGGATGAACGGGGTGAGCTCGAGGGAGAACTTAAAGTCCGTGATGTTCTCGCGATGCGTGTGCCTGTGCACCTGCTGTCGGCCCTGGTCGTCCGTGCGGTAGCTCTCGACCACCTTGTCCTCCATGTGGTACCCGGTCACCTCGATTGTCACGCGCGGCTTGTCGTTGCCCTCGTCGATGAACCGCCGTAGCGCACGGGCGTCCGTGTTCAGCCACACGTCGCTCGACGAGTAGCCCTTGTTGGTCCGCCGGTACTCCAGCCGGCTGAAGAAGTCGCGCGAGCTGAGCTGCCCGGCGTCGCCGGGGTGCTGCTCAATCAGGGGGTGCATCTCCCCGGAATCTTGTCCCTGCGCCCCGCGCATCGTCAGGGAGTCGGTCTGCCCGCTGCCGCCGCCGTATTCGGAGTGCGCACTCTGCAGCACGTCGTCGTAGGACGGCGGTGGCAGCTGCGGCGCCGAGGGCTCGGGCAGCTCGTCGGAGGGCAGGTCTTGTAATAGTGGCTCCGCTGGCTGCTGTGTCTGGGATTGCATCTGCAGTGGCTGTGAGGATGACGGCGACGAGGATGGCGACGGCGTCCGGCGTGGTTGCTTTTCCGCAGTTCGCATGGTTGCTGGGTATATCAAGGTGGAGTGAGGCGAAGTAGAACGTCAGAGTGTTTTTGCAGAATAGAGTATGCTGTGGCAAAAAGAGACGTGGAAGGAAGACAAGCGACGGCATGTCCACACAGCACACAGCGCACGTACCTTACCTTCATTGCCAAGACTTTAGCCGATCATGTGGTGGGCAAACCACACACACCACCCATCCCCGCTCACGTGGAAGTTGCACTCTATACTCTTTCTTTTAGCTCTCCGAATCTTTAAATACACCGAAATTCACTCTACACATAATGCATTGCCGACTGCCCAGTCTCGCCTCGCTACTCGCGCTGGGTCTCGGTCTCCTCAGCCCCGCCTCGGCCTTCTACATCCCCTCGCTGGGGCCGCAGGCGTTCCGGCCGGGGGACCGCGTGCCGCTGAATGTAAATCGGGTGTACTCCGAGCACGTCCCCCTGCCCTTCGCCTACTACGACCTGCCCTTCGTCTGCCGGCCCTCGGACCTGCAGCGGCCCTGGCTCAACATCGGTGAGGTGCTGCGCGGCGACCGCATCGCCTCGTCGGACTACGAGCTGACCATGGGCACCAACTCCTCGTGCCAGGTGCTCTGCACCCACCCGATGACACCCGAGGCCAATCTTGAGGCCGAGCGCTTCGTCAGGCAGGGTTACTTGATTGAGTGGATCGTGGATAAGCTGCCGGGCGCCACCGTGTATCTTACGCATAGGCCGGGCGAGGAGGAGCGGAGGAAGAGCTACCAGCCGGGCTTCCCGATCGGCAGCTACAGCAAGGACACTGGGGAGACGCTGCTCAACAACCACGTGTCGATGAACGTCCTGTATGAGACCCGTGGCGAGAGCCGCCGGATCGTTGGCTTCGAGGTGTTTGCAAAGTCGATCAAGAACAGCTCAGGCGACTGCCCCAACCTGAACGACAGCAGCGCGCAGCCCCTGGTTGTCGGCAGCCTGGACAAGGTGACGTACTCGTACTCGGTCCAGTGGATCGAAGACAACTCTGTGCACTGGAACCACCGGTGGGATCGCTACCTATCCGTGACCAAGCCGCAGGTCCACTGGTACGCGATCTTCAACTCGGCCGTCATCATCATACTCCTCAGCTGCGTCGTCGCCGTCATCCTCATGCGCATGCTCAACAGGGATCTGACTGTGTTCAACGAGGAGGAGTTCCGCGACGACATCGAGGAGACATCTGGGTGGAAGCTGCTCCACGGCGACGTCTTCAGGCCGCCCAGGTACGGCGGCCTGCTGGCGCCCCTCCTCGGCACCACCGTGCAGGTTATGTACACGTTTATCGCCACCGTAGCCCTCGGGATGCTCGGCATTCTGAGCCCCTCCTATCGCGGCGGCCTGCTGACGACCGGCATTGTGCTGTTCCTGCTCCTGGGCAGCGCCGCAGGGTACTACGCCGGCCACCTGTACCGCACATGGGGAGGGCTCAACTGGTTCAAGAACGCAGTGATGACCGCCACTCTCGTGCCCATGTTCCTCATGAGCATCCAGCTGGTGCTCAACGTCTTCCTCTGGTACCGCTCGTCGTCGGCAGCAATGCCGTTCAGCACCATCATGCTTCTCTTTGTCCTATGGCTGCTGGTCGAGCTCCCGCTGACGCTCCTGGGCGGCTGGTTTGGATTCAAACGCCCGCCGTACTCGGAACCCTCGAGGACAAACGCCATCCCGCGCCCGATCCCCCCGCAGCCCAAGTATCTCCGGTCGCTGCTCGGCGTGGTGCTTGCCGGCGCACTGCCGTTTTCGGTAATCTTCATCGAGCTCTTCTTTGTGCTCAAGTCCATATGGCAGGACTCGTTCTACTACGAGTACGGGTTCACCCTTATTGTCGGTCTGCTTCTGTCGCTGACTGTCTGCGAGACCACTGTTATCATGGTCTGGCTGTCGCTGAACACGGGCCACCATCGCTGGTGGTGGAGGGCATTCACCTACGGCGCCAGCTCCTCTGTCTACATCTTCGCCTACTCCGTGTTTTTCTACTTTACGCGGCTACGTGCCGGGATGCCCGACGTGGCCGGCTTTGTGCCAACGCTGACCTTCTTTGTCCACTCGCTCCTGATCGCCGCCGTGTACGCCCTGTGCACCGGGTCCATGGGTTTCTTTGCCGCATACTTCTTTGTTCGGCGAATCTACGGACGGGTCAAAACCTCTTGAATGCATCCAAAAACAAAAATAAAAAACTAGAAGCTATTACTCTACTTTGACTTGCTGTACTTTTCGTTCTTGGCACGCATATATGCAATTGACTTGGACACGCCCGAGGTCAGGATACCCTTTGCCGACTGCGTAAACGCGGGCCAGGCGACGATCTTCTCGACCGCCTTGTGCGAGATAGCGCTGATGTTGGGCATGCTGGCCAGCCGCTCGGTGTTGACCGCCTCGGCGCCCAGCCCAGGCGGAAGCTTGACGCCGCTCTTACGCCCTTGCTTAACCAGCTGGTCGTAAAAGTTGTTTGGCATCTTGCGAAGCATCGCTGCTCGAGCCGCCGGGCCCATGTCCTGCTGCAGCAGATCCTGCCCGATATATTCTAGATTGGGCAGCCCCTCGATGATACTCCGGTACCGCGACTTGAACAGCGGCATCTGGGCCTCGACAATATTTTGCACCTTCCTCGGGTTCTCGCCACCAACCTTCATTCTAAAGTCGCCCGCAAACGAGATCGACGCAATTGCTTCAAAGAGCTCCTGCGATGAAAAGTTTTTGGGCAGCATCAGAAGCGCTGCACGCATCGCGTGGGTCAGGTTGACCTGCTTCGAGATGCGCATCAGCGGGTCGCGGCGCAGAGTCAGTGTCGGCTTGTGCATGCGACCAGCCAGATACAGCGTATCCCAGTTGAGCAGATCGCTGCTCAGAGTGTCCATCGACACGACTCCGTACTTGATCACAATGCCGTTGATCTCGACGTACGGGTTGTAGTAGACGCCGGCACCCATGCGCTCCTGCACGTAGCTTACCGCGTTCGATCCCAGAGCCCCCATCATCGAGTAGTGCGATCGGTTCTGGCTGATGTTTAGCGCGTGCCAGTGATCCGGGTGCGACACTGCAAATATCAGATCGACCATGGGCTTACTTGCAGTGCCGTATCCAGCCTGCTTGTACACGCCGCTCCCGTAGGCAAAGGCATAGCGGATCGGCGCCATGAACTGTCTCAGGACGCCGTTCAGCTCGTTCTTGATCTCGTCTTGAGCCGCTCGCATTTCGTCCAGCTTGATCCCTTCCTCCGCTGTCAGGCTTGGAATGCCTTTGAGAGTCTCACCGACAGATGCCTGGCCGCCACTTGGCGTCTTTTTGAGACCTGCAGAAGATTTGCTTGTGCGGGTCTCGTCTATATTCTGTGCGCCACTGTGGACTGCAGGTGGTCTGACGGTCTGTCTGTCGTTGATGGACTCTACATTGAGCTGAACGTCCCTCTTGCGCATAAGAAGAATAGTTGCGGCATCCGATTCGTTCGTTGCGCGGCCGTTGGACTTTTCGGCATCGTTATCGACTGCCACCTTGCTCTCCCACCGGATCTGGGAGACTGCACCGACTCTCTACAGCGATATCATTTAGCACACAAAGATTAGCAAACAAACAAACATACACGAATACTAATAACCGCACAGTATTGATGCTATTCCGCGCCACGCACGCACCTTTGCCGCTCCTGCACTTAGTGTCTTGCTGCCCCTGACAAAAAGCACGTTCATGGTAGCTCAGAAGAGTATGTGGGTGGAAGTCCGACTTTCAAAGAAAAACAAGGGGGTGGGGAAATGTATTTTCCGGAAAGATAGCCAATTCGGTTGGTGGAATGAAGAAAAAAGCGGTTTGCAAATTCAAAATATAGAGCCTGAAAGAGAAGAAAAAGAATCTTTGCCGTGGAGGTTTATTTTTATAGCTTCGGGAACGTCACCCACCACATACATTTTTTCTTGCACCCCCGCGTGGCCTTTCATTGTCGATTTAAACTTTTGCTATTGGTCCGAGCGACTGTGAAGGCTCAAAAATTTTGAGTATTGGAAGAGGCGGGGGTTGCACAGTTTTCTGAGCGCTTCTCAGACAGACCTCGCCACTACAAGATACGCATTGCACGTGCACATACACAACGGTCAGATTTGGGCCAATAAATTAAGCGGAAGAAAATCAATCACAAAATCAAGCCTCGATGTACTATAACTCACATCGGACATTCAGACATTAGATGCAAATCACGTGAAACCCGATAAGATATTCAAAAATAAAAATCGATACTGGTCTTGGAGAAATTTTTAAAAAAAAATACCCTGCCACTCGCCCGCCTGCTGCCACCCGGCCACTGACCGGCCCCCGGGGACTGGGGCTGCTTGGCTGCTCGGCTCCAGCACCACCCACCAGCCCCACTCTGGCATTGCCCTGCCACCAGATCCAGCTCAAACCAGATCAAGCGACAAGACAGGACCAGAGCAGAGCATCAGAGTAGCGCTATAGCTGAGCAGCCAAGCAGCGCCAGTCCCCGGGGGCCGGTCAGTGGCCGGGTGGCAGCAGGCGGGTGGGCAGGCGGGTGGGCAGGCGGGTGGGCAGGCGGCAGGCGGCGGCAGGCGGGCGGGCAGACAGACAGTCGGCCACTCAGGCTACCCCGGCTGTCTGGCTGGCTGGCCTGGAAAATGATAGTGGCGGTCTGGCAGGGGCAGGAGCAGTGGTGAGGACTGGCGGCAGATGGCAGGAGCAGCTTGGTAAGGGCGGGTAGAAATGTATAAAGAGTAATATGAAATTATAAATTGATTTTATAGAGTAAAAACATAATAGAAAAAAAAGAAAAAGAAAAAACGGTAAAGTAAAAACCACCGCTAACCTGCCATTTTATTAGTCCTGAGTCATGGAAATTCCATGAATGCTAAAAAAACCACTGGTCCATCTAATGGCTTCCGGCAGATTTTGGTTACACACGCCTAACGGGAATGCGTGCCCACCTGTACACCTGCCCGCTTTATTATTAAAAGTCTCACACATAATTCAATTGACGAACGCACGTCAAACACATCCAGGCTGTGCCATTATCTGTATTTACACCTAAATAGTTAAAGTAAAAAAATAGACCAGCATAAAGCCGTTTTTTAGAACCGAAATAAACATTTATTAGAAATTCGTTTGTTCTACATTTGATTTTGACCTGCATGCTCAGCGAGTAGACTGCAGAAAGAGTTGGCAGTCAATCATGGGGAGTTTAAATATCAGAAATTGGCTTGCCGTTTTAATCGCAAACAGCACTGCTTACATGCATTATTTGATTCCCTCTTACTCCATCGCCAAAAAGAGAAGTGATGATCATATGGGTGTAAAGCTGTCTTGACATATGCATGTGTAACGATACTAATGTGCACACTCATCTTGTTCTAGTAATGTATTTGAAGTTAGTATTGCATGGCGTGGTGGAGCAGCAACAGGCGGGCAGTTAATATTGCAAGACTTTTAAATGTACGATCTATTACCAAGGCTCTATATTCACCTCGAGCGTGAAGCCATTGTGATGGATAATGCGTATGGAAAGAAAAACATACTGCCTTTTTCATTTTTCTTTATTTAAACGGAATAATCATTTTGCAAAAACTGTCTTGTAGCACATATTTATCAATGTGTCAAAGCATGTTCTAAAGTCGCTCGATTCTGAACAATCAAGCCCAATCTTTTAGGTATTTTATAGCATTTGACAAATATTACACTTGTCAGACGGTGGCCAGTACTGTGGACAGGCTGTGTACAATGCCCGGGAGAACAGCACCTAGTGGTGAAAGTGGCTGGGCCGCGGACAGGGTGGCCGGACTGGGACGAACGAGGGTGCACAATGATCTGGTTCCAACAGATTGTGCTGGACCGGCCAACAACCAGCTGATAATCAGTGCGAATGTTATGGATATTTGGCGGCAGCGAAGAGAGTCAAGAGGCGGAACAGATATAAATGACGGTAGCAACAAAGTAGAGACAGGGAGCGAGAGTAAACTTTTATAATTTAACTGAACTGACTTCTACTTTCTACCATGTGCTTCCCTTTGCTCGCCGTGCCGGTTACCTTTGGCACACTTGCGGCCAACTGTCTTCTACATATTTTCCCTTACTCTTTCTTTTTCTTCTTCTACCGAGGTTATAACAGCCATGACTAACACGTTTCTCTGTATGAATATATATTTAAATGTACAAAAACAATATAGAACAGAAAACCATGTGCTTGTTAGAATGAAATGGAACAAGCATGCCGAGACTGTGCCCTTCTTGATGGAACTAGCACCGTTTGCTGGTGTAAGCGGAGGCAAACCCATGTCAACAAGAATGAACAACAGGCAACTTACGTGCTTGACACATTAATACTATTTTGACTTTGGGAACCGGCCTTGTATTATTTCTAGCTAACATGGTTATATACACGTTGTGCAATTAAAAACAAACAGTGCTGCCACTACTAGATGCCATCAACATCCTTTGCTAGGGTGCAGGAAAGCATTTGTTAATAACTAATGAGAAATTATAATAAGTAAGCGATGTTAGCTATCCATTATATAAACGTATTATTTCTTTTAATAGTTATAGTAAATATAAACTAAATATTAGAAATTAAAATATCTCCGAACTCCCATTCCAAGTCCTTGCTATCTTTTGTAATATAGTATCGCCGGACATTCAAGGCTTCGCCGAGTTCAAAGACCTCAATATTTTGAGCCAAGAAAGAAGGTATATACCCACAATATGGCCAGATTTTGCCCCCAAAAATCGAATTTCCCGCCAGCCAAAATCCCGCTTTCCCCCGCATAAATAAGGACCTCCAAAAGAGGGCTAGTTGTAGTTTACTTTTCAAATTCTCGTGAGAACCCAATAAAACTATGGCTTCTGGAATGCAGATGTGCAGTTTAGCGGTTAACAGAATATTCAAAATTAATTCAGGTTTTAATTGCTCGATATATAAAATAAAATAAAATTAATAAAATAAAATAAAATAAATTGCTGCCCACCCAACTGCTCAACTGCTTCCCCGCTGTTTGTCACCATACCCACTGCAATTATTGCTGCCGGCTTTCATAGCTATCTCGATCTTGATAGTCTCCATGTTCTGTGTCAGTAGCCTCATGATTTCTGGTCTTAGGACTAGGTGGTATTTTATAACGGAGTGATATCTGTCTTATTGCAGATCAAGCAGTTTCTCCACACTAAAGCATACACTGTACGCCATCAGCATAATGCGAATGCATGGTAATTTTCTCCACACTAAAGCATACACCGTATGACATCAGCATAATACAAACATATGATCATTCTCTCCACTTTCACACACATTTTCTTACCACAAACAAATGTTCTTCCCTCCCTCCCTATAAAAACCCAACATCCCTCAGCATCCCCTCAATCTTTCCAACCTCATCCCCATCTCGTTCTCATTCGGATACCAAATATATACTCACACCTTCAGAACACACACACAGCAGCCCAACTCGCCTATCTCGAACCAAATTTGCTTTATATATTACATCTTGAGGCCAGCCTGTGTTTAGGCTGCCATCTGCTCAGTCACATGTGCCGTGCTGAAAAAGCATTACCTTACCTGGCGGATGTGACAGTAGATGGTTGCCGCAGGCTGGCACCTCTTCTCTATTAACTCTTATCCAGGGCGGCTATTGCTTGCCCTACACAGTCCTCCACCAGAAATGGTGGATGTGTCAAGCTACGCTGTAAGTACATGAAAACATGCTCTATTGGTCCTTCACACACTGTAACGTTCCTGTTATTAACCAACTCTGCCCTCTTCTACCCTCCTTCTTCTCTTCTTCCTTGTATCACGCGCACTCCTCGGAAAACGACACATCTTCCTGCGACATTGCCCTGACTCGTTCCACCCTCTGCTTCGCTCCCCTTCTTTACCAAACTTACACTCGCCGACACACCGCCATTTCCCGACATCTGGTCTACTCTTGCCGACATGCGCACACTCATCGAAAAACTACATGCCTTTCTGCTGCCATGCTCCACCCCTATCCCGTGCAAGATCGTTATTTTTCATTGGGAATCCGTTTTTTTGCGGGCGAAAATCACTTTATTGGGCATAATCTGGCCGTAGTGTAATAAAATGTAAGACGGTGTAACCTTAATCCTGATCTCACTAGTGACATTGCCGCATTGTCGCATAGTAGCTCGCCGACAAAGTATCCAACCACAGCCATTCTCCAAGAGATTGCATAGTCTCGTGAATGATTATGCGTGGCCCCTGGAATTGCTTTGTTTATCCGACGCCGCCAATCGCTTGCATTAGCGCCCAGATCTGAGGCACACTTTTGCAGCTCTACCGCGTAAACATGTAGCAATTACAATGAAGGAAGGCCTTGGCCTCGACCAATTGTGGCGCGAAGCCCTGTATAAACATTGGATATCGGCAAATTGCATTGCGAGGCGGGGTGAAGCAGAGCAAGCTGTGCAATCGTATCTCGTCGACGCCTTAGCCTCTAGAATATGCGCTTGGGTAGCATTTCTGTATTCAGCGCCTGAACCTTGTCTTGTAGAGCTAAAAAAAGGACATCTTTTTTGCTTCCTCGATACACAGAGCATATATAAATCTATTACAAGACTATCTGTTCTTAACCACTATTTAGCTCGATACATTTTTAACCCTCTGTCTGTACACATCTCCTCCCCCACACATACCGTGCTAGTGTTTTAGCCTTCGAAGATTAAGTACAATTTAGCTATACTCGATCTACTCCGCCCTACCAGCTTTTCGATCCTGACGCGGGGAGGTATTGAGCGCCGTATTTTATAACATAAAAAGAACGCGATCTCGCGACCCGCAGTCAGTCTTCTCTTCACTGCTTCTGCCCTCCACACCGTTGACTGCAGTAGTGTTTGTTCGTTTGGCAAATTGTTTTAACAATCGATTGTTGTGCGCTTTTTATAAAGCTAACAAGGGTAAGTCTTCATTCTTTTCAAAGTCTGCTGACTGGGTGTTTTTTGCCTTTTAATTTTGCGCCCCCGCACGACCAAGAAGGAGGATGGAGTGTAAGCGCAGAAAACCAGTGGGATTACAAACCAAACTAGCATATTCACAGTCGCTGCACCGGCCGAGTTCTTACCAGCTGTGCTCTCCATCGATACCTCCATCCGATGGCAGACTTTAGCCTCCTAAATTTTGCATTCGCATTGTACACTTTCTCTACCTTTACCTTTCTCTATCCCCCTCTCTCCACGTACCCCCGCTCGAGTGAAAAAAAAATTAAACGCACAGGGAGGGCAGTGTGCACAAGAAAGAAGGGAATAGGGGAACAGGTGTTATTTCTACGCTCTAGAAATACTGTCGGCAAACCAAGGTGACTTCAAAATTCTGCGTCATTGTCGCTGCCAACAGCAAGACAGTGCGGCTGCAATTTTGCTGTTTTATGGTTAAATGCAAATTTGGCATTCCTCCCTACACGTTTCTATCCGCTGTTTTTCATATAAAACCGCCTGCCATCCCCGCTCCCCTTCGCCTTTAGGCAAATACTCCTTTCTTTCCTAGTCTGTGCTTATATTCACTTCGAAATATTTATTTACGTGACCAGTTTGCATCTTTCCTTTCTTGTTAAGGACCGGCTAACTATTCTTTTTTATTTTGTTTTAGGATACCCCTTTTCCAAGTCGACATCTTCATAATCCGAGGTATCTCCTAGCACTTCCAGGACACCGCACTTATCCACCACAAGGTAAAGTATATGCTATGTCATGGCATGGAATGATGCAGTGACAATGCTTTACAAATTGCTCCCTATTTTTGACATGTGCACACGAGTAGTTCAAAAAACCCGTTTCACGCTGTCTTGGCACACGACAAGGCGGCTCCGTACTTTCTAGCTGAGGATTGACAGGAACATCATTTTCCCTATTTTTTGAGCTGTTGTTGTTGTCGTCGCAGCCTGAAATCCTTTTTCAGGTATTTTCGTCTCCTTTAGCACCCTGCATGCTAAATTCTACAAAGAGGCTCTAAAAGAATGCTCGCACAAGGCGATTGGCCATTTTGCTCTCTCTTTCTCTTGTTCGCCTTGGCAGAGCAGAACCCTTTTCTCTTTCTGTCGCTAGTACCCGAACTAGGCGGTACCTGCATTCTCTTCTCTTGGCAGCAACTCGCATGCTTGCTGTTCACATTTCCCCCTTCCCATTGACCAACACGGTCTAACAGCCCCTGATTTGCGTTTAATCCTTTGTTGAGAAGTGGTGGTCATTTGCGCACAACCACCGCCACAAGCATGAGGAGATGGGTGATGGTCAGAAGACCATATGCTGTTTTCTTTTTTTCTGAATGCATGTCGGAATTGTTAGTGCATCTCAGATGGCAAACGAGCCAGACATTGTCTATTCGTCCACTCCTCACGTTTCCCTTTACGCGTGCGCTCTGACTAGATCACGCGTATGTGCAGCCTCTCTTTTATACAACGCCCGTCTGCCGCATGTATGCGGGAGGGGACGGGTCTGTTTGCTAGCCCCCCTCCCGGCTATTGTTCCAATTAGCATTATTATATCTATCGCGCCTGCTTGTAAACCACTATCCCAAACCATATGCAGTTCGGTGCATAAATGTGATAACTATTTTGCTAGACGCATGCACTGATGAATGTCCGCATCAAATTCTCTAGCGATATGACCTGCTGCTATTTGCTAGTCGCCATAGAAAAAAAGGTCGAATGTGATGACTCGATACTATGATCTTGGCCTTGTTCACCCGGCGGCATCACCTCCTGGGCGTAAAACTTTGTCATTAAGGCTATAGCTCCTAGCTACAGCATTGCATTTGAACTGCTATGATATCAATGCAACTCTTTTATTCCTCTCCTGTGTCACCTTATTTTTTCTCTGACATGTCGACTTTACAGCTTCAACCGGACGTACTCTATGCGTCTATTAGGAAACGAGGGTGTGTGTGTGCCCTGTCCCTTTCATTCAAACACTTTTCTTTTTCTTCTTTTTTTTTAACCGTTCCTTCCTAGCAGACTCCTGCGAATTCCACCTAAATCCATTTCTCCCTTTCCTCGCAGTCGCCAACTCCTTTTGCCTTTACCCATGTCCACACTTCCTTTTTATTTTTTTTGATAAATGGACAAGACTTGGCATGCCTTTAGGGGGTTTCTCTTTATAAAAACAAATCCGGCGACATTTTTCTTTCTACAGTTGCAGCTGCTCTTTCCACCACAACCCTCTCCCCTGCATTTCAAAGCCTATTTTGCGCATCCTGCGGTGCCTGGAGGAGTTGCCAACAGCACACGCTTTTTCTCCTTGGCTTCTTTTTAGTGGGCGTGAAAAATAGAAAGCGTCTGCCTTTTTTTCTGTTGCCCCGCTTACCGCCCAACATACATATATTAACGGATTCTCCCTCCTCCAGTTTCTCCACTGAACGAATATTTATTATCCCTCCTTTATTTTTTACATTTTGCATTTTTATTTCACGTTTGCATTTTTAGCATTACATCCACACACACACACACACACATTCATTCCTTTTTGCAGTCTCTTCCTGTCCCTAATTATAATTAGCCACTAGACTGCTGAACACATCCTGCATCTAAACACCCACTCCCCTTCTTTCTATACATTTTAAAGCATTGTCTATTGCCCCCTTTTACACTTATCTGGTATATACCACGCGTTGGCAATCTTACACATACAAATCTAAACAGCATGAGCTCATCTAACTATTTCCGTAGAAACCAGCAACATCCTCGTCGCATAGATCCATTTGTGCACTACGAGCCAATCCAGCAGCAGCAGCAGTCGTCGACACAAGCACCGGTCTCGACATTAGCAAACCCATCCACATCCACATCTTCAGCAGCACGGTCGAGGTCCAGGTCATCATCCACACACCAAACAGCATCAGCCGCCACGTCTAGGCCACAGTCAAGAATGGAAGACTCAAACATTATCGCCATTCCCCATCACCCGCCTCTCCCGCGCAATGTATCCGGTGTGTTTCCAGGACCCGAGCCGCCATACATATCGTCTCAGGCAAGCAAGAGCTCGACCAATTCGCGCGACTCTGCAAGCTCGTCTACATATAGCTCGGACCAGCCCCTGAGACTTCAGCAGCAGCAGCAGCAGCAGCACTCGGCACCGCATCAGCATGGTCGCCTCTCTTATCCTCCAGGCGTCGAGTCCCATGCCCGTAGCACCTACCGCCCTCGGGCAAGCTCTGGTATTCCGGCCAATTATCCATCCGAAGTGCATCCTGTCAGCAACGCCAGCCTTGTTCGCCGCGAGTTCTCTGTTGAGCTACGCGAGACGGGTGGGTATTCTAATGAATACTCACGTCCAACGACCACTTCCCGTCGGGACTCTGTTGTTAGCCATTCTTCCACTGCTGCCTCAAACGACATTGGATACGGAAACACAATGCCTGCGGCAGCCTCTGGTATGTTTACAAATATGCCTCCGTCGTCAACGTACGGACGCTCACGTCGCGCCTCGATCAGCTCCAACATCTCTGACATGCAGTCCTCCGAAAAGAATGCCGCAGGAGGCGATCGCAAATATGTCTGCGACTGGCCCGAGTGCGGACAGGCCTTTGACCGGGTCGAGCACCTCAACCGTCACAAACGTCGTCACACCGGTGAAAAGCCCTACCGCTGCCTTGTTTCCAAGTGCACCAAGCTGTTTAGTCGCTTTGACAACATGATGCAGCACGTCGGAATCCACTGTATCGATGGAGTCAAAACCGAGGTACCTAACATCAAGAACCTTAACAGCAGATGCAATGGTCGTGGCCGTGTCCGTCGCACCAGCTACAGAGGAACACAGGATTCCTACGAAAAATTCCGTCGTCATGTCGAGTCTTCCCTGGGTTCAACACTTGCCGAGTGCTGCATCTTGCCCACCAAAAACCCCGACTTCTCAAACTTGACTCTTCGTCCGCTTCTGAACGACAGCCCGCCTGCTACAATCGCAGAGGACACTCCTCTCTGCGAGAGCGTAGATACATCCGGAGTTGTTCACCAGGCTGGCCAGAGCTACAAGCGCTCTCGCTGCGACAGCGTCGTTGACGGAATGGATAAGCAGATCCGCCTGGATGTGGCCGGGGACATTAGTGACCAGCGCAACATCTCCATTCCCTCCCGCGCATCCTACCTGGCTCCTCACGAGAACGGCCGCGGCGTCGTCTCCACCTCCGCACACCAGCAGCATACCAGCTCTGGCGGCGAGGCTGATAAGAGCAGCGGCGGTAGCATCTACAACAGAGACTACGGCTTCTCGAGGCAAGAATCTGGCAACCATCGCTCGTCAGTTCCGTCGTACCCCTCGATGTACGAGAAATCCGGTTCTGCAGCAGCGGCTGGCGCTTATTACCGCCATTCGCACAGCAGCAGTCTGAGCAATGCCCAGTCCGGGTACAAGCGGTAAAAAACAAAATGTTTCGCTTACACTCTCTAACTCTCACAAAAACTAGTGTTGTGGAAATTGTCCAAAAATCGCTCTACTTTCCAACTACAAGCACACAAAAGTGCTCTGCAATTCGTTGCAGTGTAAAATTCCTGTATTTCCTCTAAAAACCTATGCTACACTGCCTAATTACACTGTTTTAAAACTAAAATATACACTTTCAATATCATTTAACCTCATCCTTTTTGTCCTTGTTCTTCTTCCGCTTCTGGCGCTTGGCCCTGTTCTTGGCCGTTCTCTCGTCATCCTTGCGCTTCAATATGTCGAGGTTGTCTTTGTACTGCTCCCTCGCTGTATCTTCTGCTGCCTCGGCCTCGATTAGTTGGATACGCAGGTTTTCCTTTCGACGCAGCTGCTGATAGTAATGGAAGTCGGTGCTACCCGCGCCCGAGCTAGACCCACGGACGTTCAGCTCAAACTCGCGGGGTGGTTTAATAATTGGCTTTGCAGAAATATCCAGATCAATGGGCGTATCGATTCGCTGCATAAGCATCTCAATCTCGGACCGCTGCCTGTCCACATCTTTATTCTTTGGTCTCTTGCGAACGGTGGTATCCTCGCTATGGGCATCGTTTTCGAGACTGCTGCTGCTATTGTCACGCTGATCGTCTGGATCTGCCTGTCTTGTACGCTTTCTCGTGCCAGAATCTGTCATTTCAGCAAGGTCAAGGGTATATGCGTTGTACACGGACGAAAAAGGTCTACATTTATTACCAATGGTCTTTGACTAATGTCACCGCCTCTAACGACTGCCACTTAATTTACCAGGCTAGCAGCACCAGATGGGGTTTGTGGGACGGCTAATCTGATTCAGATGATCGGATCTGGATTTGGGATTCGTTTAATCATGTAATCGAAGATCAGCCGCTAAGAAAAAAATTGTTTGCTGCCTGCAGCTTTAACATGTAACAATGGTCCCAGCATAGCGAACTCTCATCCCTTTTCCCTTGCTCTTCGTGTCGACTTTCTTTTACCACTAGTTAATAAGCATATCGGTTCTTGCCTCTGTTCCATATCCCATTACGCTCCTCCCTCAAGTCTATATACGCACATACACGCCTTTGGTACAATGGTGGTTGACATAGAAGGCATCAAGGCCAGTCTCCGAGGCCACGCAGAGGCCTTTGACGATCTACTGCGCCTTATTCCACCAAAGTTCTACCTTCCTGAAGAGCAGGAGCAGAACACGAACAGCCGCTACCTGAAAAACGTCAAGAAGGAAACAGAGCTTACCAAAAAGGAGGCCCAGCGCAAGGGCCGGGCAAATGCCAAGGCTGCTCGCCTGGACCCGGACAACCACAAGACTGTGCAGGAGATGCAGGCGTCGAAGCTCGAGAAGCAGATTGCCGACAAGCTAAAGATAGCCGACAGCCCACAGAAGAGCGTGCCAAAGACCAATGGCAATGCGGTCACAGAAGATTCAGACAACGACGATAACGACGATGACCATGATATGGACAGCGATGACGAGTACGAGGACGCGTCGGAAGATGTTGGCATGAATGGTGGATCCTTCGATCTAGATGGCACCGATAGCAAGGCTGCACCAGCAAGCAAGCCTGCCGAGATCAAGCCCATGCCTGATTCGGGGTCGATTGGCGAGCTTCGCCAGCGTCTCAAGGAGCGCATCGACAATCTGCGCAAAAAGCGCAAGGCACCTGAGGACGATGTATCTCGCGAAGCCCTTCTCCAGAAACGCATATCACGCCGGAAGAAGTCTGACGAGGCCAAGGCCAAGGCCAAGAAGGCAGGCAAAACGGCGCAGGAGCAGGTCCTCGGAAGCAAGACACCATCTATGGCCAGCGACGCCAAGGGCGCCGGCAAAGGTGGCGACTCTGGTGACATCAAAAACGATATTTACTTTGGCAAGCTCACAACCGGTGCTTCCAAGAAGAAGAATGTCCATGTCAGACAGCAGCTGGCCAAGATCGAGAGCAAGAACAAGGAGATCGATGAGCTGCGGAAGACCGACTCTGAAAAGGCTGATCGCATTGAGGCAAAGGACAAGTGGAGCAAGGCTCTGAACCAGGCGAAGGGCGAGAAGGTCAAGGATGACGTCAAGCTATTGCGCAAGACTGTCAAGCGCATGGATCAGCAGAAGGCGAAGAGCAGCCGCGAATGGACCGAGCGCAAGAACCAGCTTGACACCAAGATGAAGGAGCGCGCACTCAAGCGCGATGCCAACGTCAAGGCCCGCGTCGATGCCAAGAAGATGAGGAAGGAAGGGAAGTCCAAGAAGGCAATCTCCCGTGTCCTCAAGGGAGGAAAGTCTGGCGGTATCACAAAGGGCAAATCGAAGAGCAACGGCAGCTCGAAGGCTCGGCCAGGGTTTGAGGGAGGCAAAAAGACAGCGAACAAGAAGTCGGGCGCAAAATAAGTCTTTCTCTCTTATCTTTCTCTGTTACAAATTCATAAACGAAAACAACACCTTGCTACTCAATGCCGCCGCCATTCGCAAAGGTCAAAATACAGGGGCTGTACGGCCTGCCAAAGAGCCACACGCAGGTTACGACAGCCGTTCTAGACTCGGTGACAGACTACTTTCGGCGGCACCGTGGACGGGTCCTTGGGGTAACGGGCGCTGGCGTCAGCGTCGCTTCCGGGATACCCGACTACCGCGGACCAAAGGGGACCTACCGGGTATACGGCGGATATACGCCGATCCTTCACCACGAGCTGGTCTTGCAGCACAGGTCTCGGCAGCGGTACTGGGCTCGGTCGTTCTTTGGAATTAGACCAGCTTTTCTGGCCAAGCCAAATAGCATACACTTTGCGCTGGCGGATCTCGAGCACGGAGGGTATCTGAATGGCCTGGTCACACAGAATGTGGACGGACTGCATATCCAGGCCGGAAGCAAGAACGTGCTCGAGCTGCACGGAACGCTCAAGAACGTCAGGTGCCTAAACTGCGACCACACAGAGTCCAGAGCCGACTTCCAGAAACGGCTGGAAGAGCTTAATCCTAGCTGGGTGACGTATTTCCGGCATATGGCCGAGTCGGGGGAGGAGCCTGCTCGCCGACCTGACGGCGATGTCGAGCTGCCGCCGACACTGCAGTACGACGACTTTGAATATCCAACGTGCGACCAGTGTCACTTGGGCCACTACATGCCCACGGTCGTCTTCTTTGGCGGCAACGTCGCCGATCATGTACGCAGCCGCTCGTTTGAAATGGTAGATGGAGCAGATGCGCTTTTTGTCTGCGGAACCAGCCTAGCCACGTTCAGTGCATATCGCCTGGTCAAGCATGCGCGCGAGCAGGGCAAGGAGATTATGATAGTCAATCTTGGCGAGACACGCGGAGACAAGGATGCGACGGCCAAGCTCGAGGCATCTGCAGAGGCAGTCGTACCGCCGGTAGCGGCAGCACTTGGCGTTTCTGTGTGACTCAACCCATAGATCAGTAGGCCTAGTCAAGTGCTTTATTATGTTCGTTGCAGAGTCGCGCTGGGGGATAAAATGTGGCATTTACGACTGCATTGTAATTTTAGACACGATAGATAGCCGAGATAGCTGCTGAATGGATCCACTGACGGAGTCACTTGTTCCGACGCTAGCCGCATCGCTGAGTGCCCTCGAGGAGCACCAGCAGGCACTAATTGAGCGTCTGCGCACTATCTACACAGAGCTTGCTAAGGGAGATGGGTTTGACGAAGAGCTTCTGTCGACGCTTACCTACTACACTAATCAGGCCAGCAAAATTCAGCGACGGATGATGCTTATATACGCACGGGCCAGCGATCTCAAACGGCGCTCGGAAAGGCTTCGCGAGCACCGGGCTACACAGGATAAGCAGACCGCTGAATGGATGGCGGAGGAGCGATCGAGGCAGGTTCCCCAGGCCGTGCCTGCCTACAGCAATAGCCTGCCATCTCGCAGCCAGACTCCATCTATCTCTGGTGCAACGGGTGATGCGGCGTCCGATATTGCTCAGACAGCAGCCGGCTCCAGTCGCATTGAATCTCTATCGCTACCGTCGTCGCCAGTGCCCAAGTCGGTAAGCCGGTTCAGTACGCCGCAGACAATCCCGAAGTCATCTTTACAGCGCTCTGTAAACATCGAGTATGACAATGCAGCACCGCATTCATACTCTGGTGTGAGTGCAATTGATGCCGTTGGCAGACGTCTACGTGGACTGGGAATTCAGGCCTTTGGGTCATCCACCGATCTGTCCCTTCCGACTGACGAACACGCTAGCTTGGCGTCGAGATCGTCAACACCGCAGCCCGAAAGCTCCGCGGCTGCTTCATCGTATCCTGAGCCATCTCTTATTCCCCAGTTGACAACTATCAAGCGTTCTGGGAAACGGAAAGTTCGCATTCCAAAGATTGAGTAGTTTTTTATTATATGGGTTGATCGCGTCAGGTATATGACTAAACCGTTTTACGGCCATGGCTGCTCTATGGCAGAATAATCAAAGTGGTGATGTTTGTTACTGTAGGAGCGGCGATGAGCTGAGCCGAGTCCATTGGTTCATCGTCATGGGTGTTATTTCGGGTAGGCTTCAGCGTGTCTAACTCCCTTCTCGATTTCCATAAATTTCTGTATTAATCAAAAGCCGGGCCGCTATATAGGAAATGAAGCGAATAAATGATTTTTTAATTAAGGTGTTTACAATAAACATATGGCTATAACTGCTTTGTCTTACGTAGTGAGAACAACTTTGAACAGATGTACGTACTCCTTATTAGAAAGCTCCCCAGCGATAGTGCTATTTTGAGGATGTACAATAGCGTTCAATTGAGCACGACTGATAGCCGATACAAAATTTTCATTATACTCGCACATTGGAAGCCTAGCGTACTGAAGTTGGTCAACGTCATAAATAAGGTCAATTCCGGGAAATCCGACTGGATAGTCGATATACATGTTGTAGTCATCTATGTCTAGCTCTAAAATACAGACAGCTTCGTTCAAGATGTCTTCAACTGTAGTCTTTAGATTATATCTAATAAAGCATGACGGAAAGTCATGTTCGTCACCAGTAAAGATGTCAGCAAAGATTTCGAAAGATCCTATTTCGGGAAACGGCATAATCGGTATAATTCTTCAGGTAATGTTAAACTAAGGTGATAGTCAAATCTACTCGTGTGGGCGTTGTGTATGATTATATGTGTGAAAACTCTAACAGAGGTGTGAGAAAAGTTTTATGTTTGGCCCTATTAATACAATTATTATAGAGCAAAAATTTAAGTAAAAACTTGTTATGCTGCTTGAGAAAAGTCCTAAAATATATGATATTGGTGAGGTATATATATTTAAATGTTATACATGCACACCTGCAAAAATAGGCTCTGTTGTGTTGCCCCAATATATGCCAATTTTTCTATTAATTTGTTTGTATTTTAAACAAATATCTAATTGTGGTTTGTAACATTTACCAGGCTCTTTCATATATTCTTATGTTGAATTCCAGATATAGCAATTTAATTACAAAATTGTCAATTAAAGTAAAAAATATGACAAACATTGTTGACAGACTTTATACGTGATGGAGCATATTATAGATTTGAATTAAGACAATGTAACAGAAATACTATTTGCAATTCTGTTTGTATTCCAAAAAAATTAATATGGAATAGTGCCTTGTGTAACATAGTTTAATGTAATATTACCAGAGTTCCATATCTTGCTGATATCAGTTATTATATTATTAGAGTTTGCTATTTGTTGAACATTTTACCGCAGCAGCTAAATGTAATCCAATACTCTATTGGGCATTCCATATGGTGGCATATATTTATAGTTCTTATTGTGTACCAGAGTCAATTATGTAATTACATGCAAGTAGCAGCTTGCAGTATAGCATGCAAAATATATTTAGCAAATGAAATAATAATAATATGTGGTAGGAGCCAGCGAATATTGTGTTTAAATGGAGCAGCAGATCAAGGTGTTATATATCCGCAGAGATAGTTAATATGCTTGCGCTGTTGTTTTTTGAGGGGATAATTATAATAAATGGGTCAAATCTTTGACCACTTTATAGCATAGTGGTTAGTGTGGGCCTGTCTTGTTTGACATATGTTTGGGGAAATTTTTGGGGCAAGTACCACTTGACAGAAAATCCAGAGAAAAGAAACTATTTTCTGTAGGAGGGGCGTATAGCATATCTAAGATAATAGACACATTGGCGTAGATGTTATCTTAAGTAGATTCCAGAGCGTAAAACACTGTATTCATTTCTATAAAAGAAACTGCGGTTTATAGCTATAAACCAAAGTTCAAACCATAATCAATAGAACAAATTAATTAAATATTTTATAAATGTGATTCAAAAATCGTTTGTTTAAAGCTATTTCGCATCATTTGGTAAGAAAGACCTTAAACAGGTGCACGTATTCCTTTTGAGCAAGCTTCTCGGCAATAGTGCTATTTTGTGGATGTAGAACAGCATTTAACTGGGCGCGTCTGATGATCGATACAATTTTCTCGTCGTACTCGCATACTGGCAATCGAACGTATTGAAGCTTGTCAGTTTGGGAGCTAAGGTCGATTCCGAGGAATCCGACTGGATATTCAATAACCATGTCGTAGTCAAAGAATTTTAATTTTAAAAGACGACAACCTTCGGTCAAAACTGTGTACACATCGGTATCCAGGTTATACTGTGTTTTAAACGATGGACGGGTTTGCGAATTCCCGCCAACAACTTCCGTGTACATTTCAAAAGTACCTGTTTCAAGCAGCGCCATAGTTGGTATATTTTATCTGAATATGTTTGACCAAAGTGGTAGCCAAGTCTAGTAACCTGAATTTTGAGTTTGGTCGTATTAAAGATATTTTTAAACTGTAAAGGGTTTGGAGACACTTTTATTTTGTTGTCCAAAATATGGCTACTTTTATATAGTAATATCAGTGTAATTGCTTGGATGTTGTGAACCCACACATAAGCAACCAAACTCTGTTTCATTGTCACAAGGCGTGTTTACGTTTTCTAATAGACACTTTACATTTTGGTCAACTGGGTAATTGTATTTTTGTAATATTCACCAATCGCTATATACAACACAAAACATATTTTAAATTCAAATTATGACAATAGGTCGCAAAAACTGTATCCCATTTTGCTGTTATTTTTTCAAAAGAAAAAATACACAATCATTTTGGAAGGCTGTCGATTATGATAGGGTTTTATGTAATGTTATCAGAGCTCCGTAGTTTGCTGACATTGGCCATTATATAAACTAGACCATACTACTAATTGAACACTTTACCGCCGCTACGCAATGCAATTCAAGCTTATATTGAGCATTGCGTATGGTGACATTAATTTTTATCTGGTAGTTCATAGTTGAGTCAATTTTGTAATTACCTGCTGGTATTTTTATGTACCACACCATTTCAGCTGTATTATTTTTGGTGTAGTTTATTTGGCGTTGCCTATGCTGATTTAATATTGCCTTTATGACGTGGCAGAGTCATTAAATATTTCGAGTGAATACTTTAATGGGTGTTAGAACAACGACTAGAGCCCGCCGATAGTGGGTTTAAGCGTTGGCTTGGATCTGTGCAATTGAGCAGCAGTAATGTTCCGGGTACACATACTGTTGTCATGCTTTATTATCGATGAGCTGCGAGCTTCAAGCCTCCTATTATGTTTGTCAAACATCATATAAGTGATCAGTCGATCTAATTATTACCCGCTAAATTACCACTGAGCATCGCGACCCATAAGATGCAAGCAAGTTTGTAAATTACGAGACCACCATATTCCAGCTGGATAGTGTAGAGTCGCTTGAAATTGATATTTCATCCATGCACACACAATATTTTCTATTTCAACAATGACAACTCCCAAAGCGGTTTTTGGCGAGGACATTAACAAAGAAACCGAGTCGCTGTACAAAAAGCAGCGGAAGCTTGGAGAAGGAACATATGCAGTGGTATACCAAGGCCAGCACATCAAGACAGGTCGTACCGTGGCAATCAAAAAGATCAAGATTGGCAACATGCGCAGCGGGCTAGACATGTCGGCAATCCGCGAAGTAAAGGCCCTTCAGGAGCTGCGCCATCCGAACGTGATCGAGCTGGTCGACGTGTTCTCGCATAAGACCAACCTGAACCTAGTTCTTGAGTTTCTAGACACAGACCTCGAAATTGTAATCAAGGACAAGAGTCTGTTCTTTATGCCTGCAGATATCAAGAGCTGGATGATGATGGCGCTGCGCGGTCTGGACCACTGCCACAAGTGCTGGCTTCTGCACCGCGATCTGAAGCCAAACAACTTGCTGATTGCATCAGATGGTCAGCTCAAGCTCGCTGACTTTGGTCTTGCGCGAGAGTTTGGCGATGTAAAGCGCGCCATGACATCGCAGACAGTTACTCGGTGGTACCGCGCACCAGAGCTGTTACTGGGCGCGTCGAACTATACAGGTGCGATAGATATCTGGGCGATGGGATGCATATTCGCTGAGCTGCTCTTGCGTACGCCCTACTTGCCTGGGGAGTCGGACATAGACCAACTGACAGTAATATTCAAGGCTCGTGGCACACCGACCGAGGACGACTGGCCCGGCATGTCAAAGCTTCCGGCAGTATTCAAGTTCGACAAGCACCCGCGGCCACAGTTCAGCGACCTGTTCCGGGGCTCGTCGGAGGATGCGGTGGGGCTGATGAACCAGATGCTATCATTTAACCCTAGCAGCCGGGTCAGCGCTGCGGATGCACTAAACCACCCGTACTTTACCAATCTTCCTCGCCCAACCAAGCCAGCCAAGCTGCCACGGCCAAAGAAGGAAGAAGAGGAGGCCGCGGATATAGACAGCACGAGCGGCGCACGCAAGAGACAGCTCCATGACGCGTTTTCGGAAGATGGTGACGTGTTTGGAGGGAAGGCTATCAATACAGCTGACGGTCCGGCGGCACCAAAGCGCATGGATATGCGCATATCGTCGCCTGCCTGAGTCGAAGCTGTGTAAGCAATATAGCCATTTTTGTCAGCACACTCTATTACTGCTGTTTTGCGCAATAAAGGGATTGGTAAGCGCCAGATTGACCGTCAGTATTCTCTTTCAAGCCTTCGGACTTTCCCTGTCGGCCGAAAGAACCAGTCACGAAAAGGAATGAGCTCTAAAAGAACGGTCGTCTCTCTTAAAAATGCATGGAGCAAAAATCGCCTGTTTTTTATTTGAGCGTCTGGCCTTTGAGTTTAAAAGGAGCATAGAATGCCGGTCGTGCCGCGACCAAGGAAACGAAAACGCGGCTTGCTTTTCTTCTTTTTTTTCTTAGTGCTTATTTTTCTATCCAACTTCTCGCACATACACCCCCGCTATCTACCTTCGTTTTACTAGAGAAAATGAGCGCGCAGCAGCTGTATCGATGTGTAGCACGCTCGAGTCTGACACTGCAGTCGAGGAAACCGGGAACAGCACACGGACTATCGAGCTCGCTTGCTAGTTTCGGGAGGAGCATCGGCAGCAAAGCTAAGCCTGCCTCGACATCGACGTCATCGCCATCGCCATCGTCATCGTCAAAGTGGACTGCGCAGGAGCTGTCGGTGCTGCAAAACTCGGCGAGTAGTTTCTCAAGCGTATCGCGGGTCCTGCACAAAGACCACCATGACCACGATCACAGTCACGAGCATTCGCACTCGCACTCGCACGGGCTGCTTCATTCGCACACCCACTCGCATTCAAGTGCCGAAGCGGCAGCAAAGATCGATTTGCTAGAGCATCACCAGGCTGGATCTCGAATCACCCTTATTGGAATGGGCGCCAACGTGGGCATGACTGTAGCCAAAGGTCTTGCGGGCGTGTATTTTCATAGCTCTGCGCTTCTTGCCGAGGCGGCTCACTCGCTGAGCGATATTCTCGGTGATGTGGTCACGCTCTATACCTTCCGGAAGTCGCGACAGCCTGCGGATGCAACACACCCTTACGGGTACGGGCGGTACGAGGCACTGGGCACGCTGTTTGTCAGCGCGTTCCTTGTTGCCGCAGGCGTAGGTATCGGCATGCACGCCTTTGAGCAGGTGGTGCACTTTTTGCCAGACTTGCTGGGTGCGTCGGCCTCGTCGTCGCACGGGGTTGTCGAGTCGGCTAGAGACGTACTCTCTGCGGCTGTGGGATCGGCGCACGATACCGGAAGCAGCTCCCTGCTTTCCCTGGGCCATGACCACAGCCACGGCGCTGCGCACAAGGTCATCGATGGCGCCGTTGTGGTCGACCCTAGGGCAATCTGGTTTGCGCTGGGATCAATAGCGATTAACGAGGCGTTGTACCAGGCAACGATGAAGGTCGGCCGGCGAGTCAACTCGAACGTGCTGATTGCAAATGCCTGGCATCATCGTAGCGACGCCATGACAAGCTTGGTATCGGTCGGAGCCATTGGTGGGGCAATCATGGGCTTCCCCGTCCTCGATGCTATTGGTGGTCTGGTGGTAAGCATGATGCTGGCCAGAAGCGGAATGTCGATGACGATGGATGCGATCCGCGAGATTACCGACACTCCGCCATCGGCAGAGCTTAGCGACAAGGTCATCGATACGCTGAGCGCCATTTCAGACGACATGACGGAAGTCAAAGGGTTCGATGCTGTTCAGTGCCGCAAATCGGGACCATTTGTGCATGTGAGTGCTACACTGCAGTTTGCACCCGACGAGACCGCTGCTAGCATCGAGAAGGCTGTTGGCCAGGTGCGCGCTGAGCTTCGTCACCGGCTCGACTTTGTGCAGAGCATTGACTTGAACATTGAGACGCCCGTTCATCAGCAGCAACAGCCTGCCGACTTGTACAAGCACAACTAGAGAGTTTAAATATATTAGCTTTGACGATTAAGAAGTTTTTTGTTGGTCCTAATGGACCGCGTGTGTGGAAAGAGAGCACATGTATATAATGGCGTGTGCCGAATTAGTCTACTTGATCTGAGTCAGCTCGTGGAAGGCAATGCCGACCATCGAGTAGGGCTCCTCGCCTTCGACAGCGACAGTAATCTTGGCGCTATCCTCGTAGCGTTCAAAGATGAACGGCTTGGTGATAAGCGCCTGAACCAGACGGCGGATGACAAATGGCATTTCGTGCAGCACGTCGATATCGTGCAGGCGGATGGACGGGCGTGCATCGAATGTAACTGTAATGGGCTTTCCGTCGACGGTCTTGCCCTTGGATGTTATGATGACCCGCTTCGGGAGATCGTAGCCGCTGCCGTTCTCATCCTTGACAAGATCCTTGTGCTCAACACTCGTGTCCCAGAAGACCGCCTTGAGCTCATTGTTTTCGGTCAGACCGGCGTTCGAGCAGTTGACGGCGCCGTAGCTGTCGGGAGTCACGTACTGCAGCACATGGAATGTCGACCGATGCTCGGTATCAGGGTTGCTCCCCTCAGGGCGCCCGGTGAAGAAGGACAAGTTCCATTCGGCACCGACGTTGTATGGCATGATGTTTGCCGAGTGCGCATGGATGAACAGGCCGACACCCTTCGACTCAAACTTCTCGCCGTTAATCTCGCCCTTTGCGGTAACTTCGCCCGAGGGATAAAAGTAGTGGGCGGCAGTGCCCTCGCCGATATGGTTCTTGCCGTCGCCAATTTTGTATCCGTCGCTTTTCCGCACAAACTCAAAGCTTGCTGCAACGCCCTTGGAGTCACGCAGCTTTCCCGCATTGTACTTGACGCTCAGCTTGCTGTGATCCTTGTTCCACGCCATCGTCAGGCCCTTGCACTCGTAATCGTAGCTGTCCTTGCCCACCTTGAGGTTATGGCCGTTGTGTGTCTCGAATACGCACTTGTGGCCCGGCACATAGAACATGGCGTTCGTTTCGATTGTCGTAATCATCGCGAGGTACGCCCAGGCTATCTGCACAAACCCGACGCAGCCATTGTCGAGATGGAAGTACATTGTTTGGGTCTCCGACCCGGTGCTGTCGCGGAGCCATGCAAAGTCCTTGGGCACTGCCTGCGTGGCAATTGGGTGGCCCTCGTGAACCAGCGAGGCTGCAGTAACTGTCTTCTTGTGGACCATCTTGTTCGGGAATAAGAGTGTATAAATCAATTAAAGAGAATGTAGTAGCTGCAATGCAGAATTAAGAAGGGCGTATAAATAGAAATAAGAAGCGAGTGTTTGCCGTAAGCTTGAATAAGGAGGGAAATTAAAAAAGTTGTAACGAATTGAATGAATCTGAAAAAAAGTATGGCAATTGGTGAGTTTGAGAAGAGAGAGAGGGAGAGCGGGCCGTTTGTTATTTGAAGAGAAGGAGACAAGAGGCCGCAAAAAAGGTTTTAGGGAGCCTGCAGCAAGTAGCAAATCGCCCCTTTCCGGTTTTCAAGCCAGATGGAGAAAGCCTTTGGCGCCTTTGCTCATGCGATGACGAGAGAGATCCGGGTCAGCCGACACATTTTCCAGCCTTCTTTTCAAACACTCGTCAATAAAAAAAATGTGACTATGTACGCCTTTAACAAAAGAAATACGCCAGTGCAAACATTGGTAAACGAGGCGGCGAGTGCGCATAAACTGCTTGGACGGTTTGTTGTTGCGGTTTGTTGTTTTGTTTGCGATTCTGAAACGCGATGATCATCCGGCTTTCCGGCTCGTTAAAAAAAGATGAGTGGGTTGGGCAAGGGGCGATCGAAATGTTCTAGACATTTGCCCGCCACTTTCAATGCGGGGCCTTCGGAAGATGCATTTCTGCTGAAAACAATAAGGCATTTCGCCTCGTAATGCACAACACGTATGGATACGTCACGGCTGTATCTAGCGGCGCTAATGCTGGTTTGGTAATTTCCACATGGGCAATGCGAGGGAACGTAAAGGACAGGACCGAGCATGCCCGGCATTAGTTGCACCAGCATACATTGGACATTGGACATTAGGGCTCCGAGAATAGTGGTTACGATAGATAATGTCATTTTTCCTTCTATGCCATGGCGCCTGCCATCATAGCAACTATAACATTTCTTGGCCCAGCATTTACAAGAAAGACGAGCAGATCGTGGTCTCCACACAAAGGATGATGCTGCGTTCGAGAAGCCCTCTATATACGCTTTCAGCTGCAAGTATATCCTCTCGTGCAAATCAGTGGACATCACTCAGGTGTGATCTACACAGGCGAGATCTCGCCTCAGCTGTAGATCTAATGTCCTTTTTAAAAAAGTTATAGCAGGCGAGGATCAGACGGTCGTCCGACACCAAAGGCCTAGCCCGTCACTAACGCCATCGTATTATCAGGTTACCCGACGATTCCGAGTATAAATACCTGCAACCGCTTGGTGGGAAGACAGGTGAGAATCATCGTCTTCTCGATACTCAGGGTCTCTGGTCTTCTGTTATCGCATCTATCGAATACACTCAATAATGTTCTCTGTCCTCTTCTTTGCGCTCCTGGCGCTTTCGCCTGAATCAGTGCTCGGCCAAAATTCGCCGCAAAAGTGCACCGACATGCGTGTCCGACGCTCCGCACACTCGCTCTCGCCGGCCGAGTGGGATCGCATCCACTCGGTTGTGACCGAGCTGCATTCGCAGGGCCACTTTGACCAGTTTGCCCGGGCGCACCAGGCAGTGTTCAACAACGTGCACGGCAAATCGGCGTTCTTCCCGTTCCACCGCCGCTTTGTTCTCGAGTTTGAAAACCTGGGGCGCCGGATCGACCCGCAGTTTACCATTCCCTACTGGGACACCACCCGCGAGTACCGCAACCCCGCGTCCAGCCCCGTGTTACGCAGCAACGCGCTTGGCGGCAACGGCGAGGGGCCGGATGGATGTCTGCCAAATGGAATCCAGGGCAACTGGCAGATGAGCTTCCCGTCAAGACATTGCCTGCGACGGGACTATAGCAACGGCGACTCGATGAACCCATGGATTGCGCCCGAGGTCATTTCGTCGTACATTCAGAGGGACAATAGCCTCGACAGATTCCGCGAGCACATCGAGTTTAGCATCCACGGAGCCACTCATCTCGGGCTTGGTGGCGATGCCTCGACGAGGTATGCGCCGAACGACTTCTTCTTCCATATGCATCATGCCAATATCGACCGCCTGTGGTGGCAGTGGCAGAACAACAAGGACACAATGCTCGACTACAACGGCCCGGGCCAGAATGGCGAAGCCCAGCTAGACGACACAATTCCGCAGGACCGGTCGCTCAGCTTTGGCGACGCGCCAGTCAGCTCCGCCATGGTCCTTGGCTACAACGGCATGTGCTACACATACGACTCGGCGCCCAGTCCGCCAGCCAGCTACCCGGGAACCAGAAGCGGCAGCGAGGATGGCGATTCTAACTGGGCCATCCGCGGCGGCGAGCCCATGTCGCCTCTTCCGATGCTCAGCGGCTCGTCAATCCTGGCCGACCGCGGGCTCGAGATCTCGAGAATCCGCAAGGCCCTCGGCGATAACTCTGAGCTCAAGGACTACTTCCCCACCATTGCTGCCATGAATACGACGCGACTCGAGACCATTCTGTCGTCCGACAGAGGCGCGCACTACAAATGCAAGAGCAGGGATGGCCAGCGCAAAGAGACGCTGCCAATTGAGTATCCGGCACCGATGAGTGAGGCATGGGTCAGGATGCACGGGTTTGACCCCGAGCGGGTTGCCGCCGTGCATCGCGAGGCATGCCAGCTCATCGACATGCTCAACAACAGCACCTACGCTTCGCCATACTAGAATCCAGGGGATGATCTTGGCTATCAGGTGACGCTGCAGCCCACACGCTTTCCTGCGCGTGACGTCCTTTTCAAATTGGAGTTACAGCCAATCATCAACCGCCCAATAGCGGCGGGTAAAAAAAAGAAGCGTCTGTGCTCTGCACGGCTTTGCACTGGCCAAGTGGAACTCTTCCGGAGGAAAAGAGACTTCCAAGTTTAATGCGCACGGTCAGCGTGCTTTTTCCCCCCTTTGCCTGAGTACTTTTTCCGCATTTCTTTTTTAATTTGTTCAATTCAGTTCCACTGTGTACGTTCGTTATATTGTCCTAGCTCAAGCGCCGGGTTGAACACGTCGTCTTGCGATAGCCCGGCACTGGTACTAAACACTTCACATGTCTCGATACCTGTAGATTTATATTCACGCATCGGCCTATTCAAAACACACACACACACACACCCATACATATGAGCGAGAGCAAGGATGACCGCTCGCCTGCCCCTTCAGAGTTTCTAGAGATGGTCTGGCCAACATTTGCCCAGCCGCAGACACACCAAGGCACCTCTGGCCGCGACAGCATGATGGAATTGGACAACACAGAAACGCATCCAGGGACGACCCGTGGGGACTACAGCAGTAGCGAGACGAGCGAAAGCGACGGCAGTAGCGACGACAGCGACAGCGACGATGAAGAAAGCCACAAACATCAACAACAAAAACCCCACCACTGGCGAAACCGTCCCCCGTTACTGCCCCAGCGCATGGCCACCCTGGTGTCGACGTTTTCCGGGGCCACTAGGCTGAGCATTGAAATCACAGCGCTGTTCTGGGAAGCCATCTTCGACACAATATCCGAGAGCACTAGCAGCGGGATGTGGCTCGGCTCTGCTGCCTGGCATGAAGCGCGGACAATTGCACTGGCTGTAGCCAGCGTGTTCTCTCCGCTGTCGTCGCTCAATCCGCGCATAATATCGCGCATCATCAGCTCGTCCACAGCGGCAGGCTACGCGATGGCCAACAGCTCGTTTACAGCAGCAGAAAGCTTTCTGGAGAGCGGCTTTACTCTATATACCAGCGCAGTCAACATGAGTCTGTATGCGGCCGGAGAGTACATGCGTTTTATCGACGCGTTGTTCGGATCAACCGATACCTCGCGAGTTCTAGCATCGTTTGTGCACATGTGCCGACGGGAGGCAATGGAGAAAAACCCAGAGGTCGGTGCGCTGATAAAAGAGCATGGGCTGGTAGGCTTTGTCAGCCAGCTCATAAAGACCATTGCTGCATGGATTTGTCTGCAGGTCGTGACCCATGGACGCGAGCGCGCATACCGAATGGAGCTGGTGCACACAAACATCAATGCCGACTCCGCTTTCTGTCCGCGGAAGTTTATAGGCTGTGATGGAAAGCCGCTGCCAGGCAGCGAGAAGTCTTCTGCAGCAACTCCGCTTGGGACGTCTCCGCGCATCCGCGTATCGACAGTCACATCGCCGGTGCTTCAGAATGAGCTTCTTTCGGTGATGCCCAGCGAGGAGGGCTACGTGAGCGGTATCGGCGATATTCCTCGTCATATGAGAGCACAGACAAACGGGGCATCTGCTAGCGGTCATGAGCATACAAATGGAATGTATGACACTGATGATTGCATGAGTCCAGCTGACAGGGATGGCGGTGGTTGTGGCAGCAGCGACTCCTCTAGCGAGGTCTACTATGCTCTGAGCGACCAGGAGATCTCACATAGAGATCCGGAGTGGGACCAGCAGCTGATCGACGCATTGCACAATCTGGCCGTTCAGACCAACCGCAGAAACGACCGTCGCAACAGCAGCAATAACATCGATCTGGGCGAGCATCCAGACCCGCACTCGCTACGCCGGTCATCAAAGTCGGCCTTGTGGAATACGCTGGCAATGGTTCGCGATGCAAGCGAGGCTCGAGTGGGCGAGCCTGCAAATGGGAATAGCAGCAGTAGCGGGGACACTTCCAGTGATTCCGACTCTCAGCAGTCTCCGCTAGTTCCCTCGGCTCTTAACGGCGGACGTGTGTTTCCGGCATTCGAGTCGGCTCCTGCCAGTCTGCTCTCGTCTCCTCAGTTTCCACTCACACCATCACTTGCAGTGTCCGATGCCGCAGTGCATCGCTCCAGGACATTTGCCGAGTCCAATGGTGCCAGCTATATCGATACAAACTCATACAAGCGACCATCGGTTATTGACCTGCCGCAACCACCACATGGCATTTCCGATGCCATTGATGCCATTCAGCCGCTTGACGACATTCCACCTGCTATTGAGAGCGATCTAAGCGACCCATTTGCTCAGTCGGGAGCCAAAGGGATGCAGCAGGAGTTCCCCCGCAAGCCGCTGCTTTTCAACATTGCGCGCTTTGTCTCCGTAGCGTCGTCGGTATATGGGCACAACTTTATGAAGGTTGTCGGCGTCAAGCATGGCACAATCGATGCCAAAGCGCTTATAGACAGGTTTGGCGATTTCGAAGTCCAAACATCGCGTTCGGCCAGTGCCGTATCGATCGAGCATCAACAACAACAACATAGCCGCAACTCGAGCATATCTCGGTTACCGCGAACACAGCCCATGAGTGCATACCACACGCATGCTGCATACAACCCCTCGCGACCAAACTCGCAACGCCAGTATGAGCGGAGACACTTTAAATCTTCGCGGCCAGAGACGCCGAGAAACGGTTTCCGAATGCCCGGCAGGCGTCCTCCTGTGCGTCGAATGCACCATCGGCGGAGACCAGTTACCGATCACCCGAATCACTTTAGCTTCTCGCAGCATACTGGCATCCCGCTCAGCGACCTGCTGTTCTCATCGTATGTGCCGCCTATTGTGCCTGGAGTTGCCAATGCGGCAAGCGTACAGGCATCGGCTGTCGAGCGCAAGTTGCGCAGAAAACAGTCAGCAAGCACAAAAAAGAGCGTTTCGAGAAAAGGGAAGCAGTCGAGCAAAGATACGGGTATTGCCCCTCTTAATGCAGAGCATGCTTCCGAGTCACCGTCATCATCATCCCTACCACCGCCCCAGAAAGGCTGGATCTCAAGCATTCCACTTGTCGGCACAGTCTATGACTCGCTGCCCTCGCCCGCCAGTGCACTGTCTTCTGTGCCAGTAATACCAGGCATGGTTTCGCGCATTTTTGGAGTCGGAAATAGTAGCACTTCGACTGCAAGCGCGGCGTCCACGACGCAGTCTGGCACCGAGCAAGGAAAGTCGCAGACACAGCGCGAGCCCACATTAAATCAGTTCCGACGCTTTGATAAAATCCGTCAGCGACTAGTCTACCGCAATCCGTCAATTCACGCTCTGGTGCACTATATCGCAGTCGACCACTCGACGCGCTCAGTTGTTCTGGCATGCCGGGGCACGCTAGGGATCTCTGACCTGTTTGTCGACATGATTTGCGAGTACGAAACCGTTCAGCTGCCAGGCCACCCAGCATCACGCGTGCCTGGACAGGAGTTCCGTGTGCACTCTGGTATGTGGCATTCGGCTCTGATGCTTGCCAACATGTCTTCCGAGGTGTTCAAGGAAGTCGCCGAGGCACTCCGCCTCTACCCCGAGTACGGACTGGTGCTCACGGGCCATTCGTTAGGCGGAGGGGTCGCGTCTCTGCTTACACTCTTGTGGTCACAGCCGCTATTTGATCACCAGATACAGAGCAACCCTTGCACCCCAGGTTCGGCTGCTGGCAGTCCGCGGCGCTTTGTCACTACTGAGACATTTGGCCTGGTTTCGCCACGCCCGATCCACTGCTTTAGCTTTGGCAGTCCCTGCTCGACTAATGCGGCGCTTTCGTACTACTGCCGCGGTCTCGTTACATCTGTCGCAAACACTGATGACTTTGCAACGTATCTTTCTGTTGGCGCCTTTGTTGACATTATGAATATCTCGGCTGTGCTGAGTCGTGAGCGCGGAGTTACCGAGAAAATCGTCCGTCGGTTTGTTTTAGCCCAGCGCGAGAAGATTGGTCGCAAGCTGAATCTGTTCGATTTTGACTTTTCGAAGCTTCGTGCGTACTCCTACAGCGACGACGAAGATGATGAGACCGAGCAGGATGATAGAGACGCGGGCAAATCATGGTGGAGCTGGAGGAAGTCGAACTCGACACCAGAGACATCTTCGTCGTCCTCACGGCCGGCCAAGCGGCACAAGTCGAATGCTAAAGACAAGTCACAGCTCAAGTCTGACCTCGACGACTGGCACTGGTCGCTAGTCAAGACCCTGCGCGCAAACATGGACAGCGAGAAACTGTACCCACCCGGCGACGTTTTTGTTCTGGCGTCTCCCGGCAACGACGAGGTTGCCGACAAGCAGCTATCAAAGCTCTTGCCCGAGGACAAGGGCAATGGCAATAGCAAGGATGAGGGAAAGAGCAAAAGCAACCCGGCGGCTATACCCATCGGCCTGTTCTACTGCCCCGACGTTACTGAGCGGTTCTCGGAGCTACGCTTTACGCGAAATATGCTTATACACCATATGCCGTCGACCTACGAACGCAACATCTCGGCGCTGATTCACGAAACCCTGTGAGACGTATTTACGTCAAAGGTGTGACGTCTGCTATTGGGAAATTACGGTTAGTTTAATTGATTTGTGCCTTTTATTTGAGAACTGACAAGATGCGCGCAGCCATTGTCTGTCCGCAAAATCTGCTGCGGCTGGCAATAAGGGGGAGTCTCTGCCGCAGTGCTGCGCACAGTCGTGAAAAAAAGCGGGAAAAATCAGCACGCCCTTTCCACATGTCTTCTTGTCTAAAAGACGCATCCGGCTTGTATAAATGAGAAGGCTATCTCGCTTCATTCCTGCTTCTTTTCCTCGCATTATGTCTATTTTCCATTAATTCTCTATCTCGTTCACTTCTTTTTTTTCCTGCTAAGCCTCTAGCAAACAAGCACAAATACATTCTGCATATCTATCTTCTACCACACCAGCCAGCTACCATCTGTGCCAAGGCGTGCTACCATGCTGTTCGGGATTGCGCCGGCGCAGCTACACGACGGCCACCTTGCGTTCTCTGCTGTTGATGCTGGTGTTGTACTGTTTACGCTGTTCCTTTTAGCCAGGTCCAAATCGCCAGCAGCGCATCGCTATGGCAGCGTTTTGACCCAGCTCTTTTGCTCAATGCTGGTGGTCGTCCACGCCCGCAGCCACGACTCTGCACTTGCTGGCGGACTAGCTCAGTTGTCAGTAATCGCCTCGCCTATTCTTGTTTCCCACTCTGCTGGGCATTTCTGGTTCCGTTTATTTCACCTCATTGGCGTGTACAGGGCTTTCTATTGCAGCAATGCCGCTGCTAGTCCCAACATCTTACTTGGGCTGACCTGGGCTCTGCTACATATCTTTGTTATTCTGGCCAACCTCGACAACTCGAGCAAGCGGTCGATTCGCAGCACCCTGCATGCCTTATCCCACAGCCAGGCTCGGCGGCTGGTTCATCTGAGCAAGATTGGCAAACTTACGCTAGACGATTTTCAGCATCTCCCAGAGAGGATGCGCTTGCGGAATGCCTACAACGACTTCAAGTACGATACCCGCGAGTCACTGTTCCTTATTCGCGCCATTGTGCGTATGATCTGGCGTCCGCTTATTCCCGTATACCTGGCAGACTCGCTTATCCAGGCCATCAACATCATATCTAGAAAGCTCGACAGCCAGATTCTCCAAGTCCTCGACGACGCGTCCAAGGATCAGTGGCACAAGGGATACATAATTGCATTGACAGTTACCCTTTGCAAGCTGCTGTCTAGCCAGCTAAGCAACATTGCCCATTTTTCGGCCGGCGAGACAGAGCGGGTCACGAATGCTCTCAAGCTCGAGCTGTTCCGCCTTCCTCTTCTGCGGAACGGCATGCAGAAAAGACGCTCCGCCTATGGCGAGGGGCACGTATACACGCTGGTAAGAGAGCTGGAGTCTCTAAACAGCATGTTCTCGTCGCTTTTCACCACCGCCGTTACCATCTGGCTCGTGTACAGACGTGTGGGCTGGCTGGGATTCATTCCGATTGGCGTGGTTTCGGTGCACTCGGCGGTGATGTGGGGCGTTCAGCGGCTATTTGGCAGGCGCTACGAGTGGTTTGACTACTCGGGCGACAACGATGACGGCGAGCTGATCGATGAGATCTACGACGGCATTCGCTCGATCAAGATGTACGGGTGGGAAAGTATGTATCTCGACTCCAAGCACCGCGAGAAGAGACGGCCCAAGCTCTACATGCCCTGGTATGCCCCCGCTGTGCGTGCTATCTGGCACATCGATGACATTGTGTCTACGTTTATTCAGGATCTCTCGGTGTACACTGCGCTCTATCTGCACATCCACACCCATTCTGGGTCAGCCGTTGTCCTAACCAACGCGCAGCTGTTCGAGCTGACTGAGGATATCCGCAGTATGCGAGTCAATCTGTCGTCGCTGATTAGCCATCTCGGTCGAGTCCGTGCGCTGGTCAGTGCCAATATCAGGTTGGAGCGTATCCTTCGGGGCGACTTTATCAGCACGCTTCCTTATACTTCTGAGCCTGATCCCGCTGCGCCGTCAGACTCGTTTATCTCGATGAACGGCTGCGACTTTAATTGGAAGAAGAAGTGCGCCTTTATTAAAGACGCCACCTTCAGTGCTAGGCGGAACGAGCTGGTTGCAGTGGTCGGCAAGACTGGCTCGGGCAAGTCATCGTTCCTTCAGGCCATGTGTGGCGAAATGGAGATGACTCGCGGTTCTGGACACATTTCGGGAAGCATCGGATATCTTACGCAGTCGCCGTGGATCATGAACGACACATTCAGAGCCAATATTTTGTTTGGGCTCGACTACGACGAGGAGTTCTTCTGGAAGGTCATCGACGCCTGTGCGCTTGCGGAGGATCTGCGCTCGTTGCCTGATTCTGACCTGACTGTTATTGGTGACCGCGGCATCAACATCTCTGGTGGACAGCGTGCCCGCCTGTCTCTGGCTAGAGCGGTATATTCGCGGGCAGACATATATATCCTCGATGACCCACTGTCTGCAGTTGACGCCCATGTCAAACGGCATATCCTAGACAATGTCCTTCTCGCCAAGGGAATTCTGGGTGACAAGCTTCGAATCGTTGCCACTCATATCGAAACAATTCTGCCTTACTGTGATCAGGTCGTGACAGTCAGCGATGGCGCTATATCGACCGTTGCGCAGACGGCAAAGCCTCATGAGCCCAGACAGCCCTTACCTGTGCCTAGCAGTCCGACCGATTCCGAGGCATCCGGTACTCTTAGTCCATCATCGACATGCGGCGATGACAACAACAACAGCAGCAGCAGCAGCAGCGAGGCACCGACGCCCACAGAGCCTGAGTTCAAGGCCACGGACAGCAAGGCTACGGCTGATGACGACAGCGAGGATACACCTCTTAAGCGCAAATGGACCAACCGAGAGAACTACACGTTTGTTGCCAAGCTTTGTGGAGTCTCTACAATTGCGCTTCTGGTCTTCTCTGCCATCCTTGATCCGATCTCCGAGTTTGTCACCGAGGGCTACCAGCTTGATGCTCTCAAGGAGAATAGCCGTGCCTCCGGTGCCAACAACAACGCAGTTCTGCTGTATATGCGCATGGGCATATATAAGAGCATTTCGTGGGAGCTGCTCTGGCGCTTTAGGAGCCACGTCAAAAAGATGGTTGGAGAGGATCGGCTGGCTCGCGGTATACGCGCTGTTTTCATTAGCCATCTGATCCATGCACCACTCTCCTTCTTTGACAGTACGCCTCGGCAGCAGGTATCGAACGCATACTACAGTGGTCCGCAGACAATTGGCCTAGAGATTCCGCGGTTTGTCGTCAGCGAGGTATCGGATATACTCAGCACTGTGCTCTCTCTTTACCGCGTCCTCAGCACGTCTCCGCAGCTGCTTATTGTGTCGCCACTTGTGACCTGGTTGCTGTCAAAGTCGAGCGGATCGTTCATGCTGCTGAGCAAATTTATCCAGGCGTCACGGAGGGACGTTGATATTGTCTACAGTCGCGTTCGCGATGTCATCTACGGCGGTAAGAAAATGATCCGCGTGTTTGGTGTCGAGGCACACTTCACCAACATCTACACCGAGTCTAGCGACGATTCGGACCGGATTACCAATGTCAGCATTGATATCAGCAAATATCGTGGTATCATGGGCAACTTGATCAGATATGCGGGCGATGTTCTGGTTACCTGGTCGGTTATACTGCAGTCCCAGTTTACCAGACACGGCGTGTCTTCGGCCGAGTACATCACCAACAAAGATCTGGTGTCTACGCTGATCTACAATATCGGAAGCATAATCCGTCTTCCTGAGCGCGTCGAGGACTTTGCCGACAAGATTGATCACTACCGGCAGTTTGTCGACCTCGAGCCCGAAGCGCCCTACGTTATTGAGGACTGCCGTCCATCTGAGCAGTGGCCACAGGCCGGCGCCATCGAGTTCCGCGACTATACAATGCGCTATCACGAGGACCTGGACCCGGTGCTTAAAAACATCAACCTGACTATTCGCCCTGGCGAGAAGATTGGTATTGTCGGACGCACCGGTGCCGGAAAGTCTACACTGGTCAAAGCGCTATTCAGGCTTGTGCACAACACCTCCGAGGGCTCGATTCTGATTGACGGCAAGGATATTTCAAAGTTTGGAGTCGGCGACTTGCGGCCTCGCTTGGGTGTTATTCCTCAGGAGTCGACGATATTCGACGGGTCATTTGCCGATAACCTTGACCCGCTGGACGAGTTCACGCTGGAGGATATGTGGGCCACGCTGATCAAGTGCGACATTGCAACCTTTGTTCAGCCGGCGAACAAGCGCAACTCGGATGGCTACAGCAGCGATGAGGAGGAGGAAGAGGCCGAGTGGCTCGAGGAGCAGAAGGAATACAGCGGACGGTGGACTAGCTCGGGGTGGATGATGCGGCTGTTTCTGTTGGCCTTTGACGAAAAGCCAAAAAAGCCAGTTCGGAGAAGGAACCGCCAGCGCCTGCACGGGCTCCAGAAAAACGTCTATTCTGGCGTCGGCGGCTTTAGCAATGGCCAGCAGCAGCTCTTCAGTATGTGCCGTATGCTTTTGCGCAAGCGTAAGATCCTGGTTCTTGACGAGGCGACTGCCGAAGTCGACCTGAACACGGATCAGCGGATCCAGAAGCTGATTCGCAGCGAGTTTGGCGACTGCACTGTGCTTACAATTGCGCATCGCCTGGACACTGTTAAAAACAGCGACCGCATTATAGTCATGGACCGCGGAGAGATCGTCGAGGTTGGACCGCCGCAGGAGCTGATGGAGAAGGGCGGCCACTTTGCCGAACTTGTTCGCACCAGCGACTTTTAAAAATGTATAGATTATTGCATATTATTCATCATATGAATTGACTCAAATTAAAACAAAGACATGAAGTAGAAAATCGAACTAGGCTGACTTTTCGCTGTCCTGCTTGGTATCGTTGCTGCGAGGAGCGGCATCGGGGTTTGCAGACGGAGGTACGGGGCCAGCAGCAGGTGCATTGCTTCTGCTGGCACTGGCGCTTGACGAGCTGGCGCCGGTATCGGCTCTAGGGGCAGTGGGAAGAGGGATCTTTCCAAACAGCTTCTCGTCGTTGGCACGCTTTCTCTCGGCAATCTCGCGAGCGTCGTTCGAGAGCTGCAGGGCCGACTGGTAGGCCTCGTTTACGGTAAACAGCACCTTCTGGCCAACCGGATGGCTCTGGACCTTGGTATAGGCATCCTTTGCGCGCTTGCTAATGTTGAACTTGTCGTCCCACTGCTGGAGGTAGTTGCTAAACTTGTAGTGGTTGTCCAGCGAGCGAGCCTGCTCGTGGGTGCGGTCGGTGACGCGGTATTTCGAATCGAAATCGGAGGCACGGCCAACGACATGCTCGCCGACAAGATATCCGGCAGCAAGCAGCTCGTGCACGACGTAGAGCGCAGGCTTGCCCTCGTAGCTGGTATTGGCGGCACCCTCCGATGGATGCGCCTGGCGGGAGGCCGTCGAGCCTGAAGTAGCGCTTTGGCCGGCCGGCGGGGGTGTCCCCTGAGATGTCTGCGGGAACAGCGGCGAGACGCTAATTGGCTCGTAGTTGATAAGCGCGTTCGAGAGCAGAAGCGATGTCTTGGCTGCCTCGACGTTTCCAAACTTGAGCAGGGCGCTCTGGGTGCCGTTCTCCTGCTTCTTCAGCTCGAGGGTGTCGATTGGTCCGCAGAAGGCAAAGAAGTCGCGCACATTGGTCTCGGTTGCCGAAAGCGCAATGTTGTCAACGACAATGTAGGTCGGGTCGGGGTTGGACGGGACGGATGTGTTCCAGGTAAAGGCTGTCATTTCGGGGAGATATGCTTGTATAAACTTGGTATGTGTGTGTGTATCTGAAAAAAGGTAAAAAAAAAAGAAAGTTGAGGATAAGAGTAGAGACGAGAGAGCGAATGCCAACGAAGCAAACAGCCGCCGCACTTTAAATACACATCCGTTTATGCATGATCATGCCAAGTCTTGCTAGAGTGTACACAGCATGCCGTGCTGCCACCTGAAAATTGGGTGACGACGCCATGCAACCTACTCATCGTGCCCCTCGTCCTGTGCAATGACACAATTGCTCTTTTTACGCAGCCTGCACAGCAGCCAGAAAGACCCGAGCGGAAGTCTTCCACTCGAAATGTGACGTCATTGGCTGATGCGAACCCCTCAAGTGATGAGGCCGTCAAGGTTTCAGGGATTCTATTTTGCAGACTTGGCTTGCTCAGTGAGTGAAATTTCTAAATAAAGCAAACAGCCGAAGCTTCTAGTTCTTCTTGTCGAGTCGCGCAAAGTCGGTATTCCAGGTTATCTCGGCGGTGTATGGCAAGCGAATGCACTCGCCAAACGTGCGGTCAGAGTTGAATGCCTTGATCCAAGCAAGCTCGAGGCAGAACGGCCCTTCTGCTCTGTCGGAAAGCGATATTCCAACGGTTTCCATGCTTGTTGACGCCATGGACGGCTGCGATGCAACAATGACACTGTTGCTGGTCAGCGTGAACATGTTGAAGGGAACAACAACCGTCTCCCACTGTCCCGGCGTTCGGATCGGCAGCAGGTGCTGATATATATCTGTCGGAATAAGCGAGCCTGACTTGAGATTGACAAAGTACTTGCGTCGGTCGGCTTTAACGCGCAATGCCAAGTAGCGGAACAGTGAGCTGTCCCAGGTCCCGTCGCCGATAATATTTGTTTTTGGATCACAGGTACGAATCATCGCATACCCGCTGCGCTTGAAGCGCTTGTCTTCGGGCAACTTCTGCGATATGTATCCGTGAAACCTGGCGTGCCCGCTCTTGGTAGCGTCTAGCCATACGTCGCTGAAGCCGCCGATATCTCTGTCTGACCCCTTTACCCACTGCGCGAGATCGTGCCTGCTGTTTATGCTGGCCACTGTGTATTCGGTCTGCCTGTTCATAAAGTCGGCATTGTACACCTTGAGCGCATTCTCCTTCAGCGCACTCGCCGACCGCTCAATGTATTTTTTGAGATTTGACATTACAAGTTTATATGGCCAAAATTCGAAAGAGGAAAAAGTCAGCCGAAAGAAGATCTTGCTGATCATCCTCTGTGGTAAATTGATGGGGAGATTTCACGTGAAACGTTCCCGTGGTTTTGTGCGCGTGCTATTTCTTTTTCACTTCTTCCCAGATTTCGTTGTCTTGATGAACCTCTCTTTTTTTCTTAACTTCTTGTTTTGGTTCTAAATATTGTATATTGTTATGAGTGACGAGGCCCGTGCGTTTCTGGCGGCTGTCGGCCGGCTGCCCAGAAAGACTTTTCCAGCGACTCATGGCGTCAATAGCCTACTTTTCAGGCTGACACTGCTTCTCGAACCGCGGCTACCTCCTCACTTGCTTCCACTGCTCACACGGCTACACGCCTTTATCGTGCGCCGAACCTTTTATCTCGAAAAGAGGCTCCATCTGAATCCGGCATTTAAGCTCCTGCTGAGGTTGCGCGTTATCCCTCCTGGCCTGGCGTTCATAGCTGCTGCAGCCAGCACCGCATATGCGATGCGATACCTGTATACGCATGCGCTGGACCTGCTGACGAACATTGTCGGCGTAGCCTATCCCGCATACCAGTCGGTGATGGCCATTGAATACGGTAACAGCACATCTTCAGCTCCTGCCGATATGAGTGCCAGTGCGCACATGACAGAAGATGTTTCGATCGACGGATACAAGGGTCAGGCGCTCGAAAAGGCATTGGGTATTATGCAGCCGAATCTGGACAAAAAGCAGTGGCTGATGTATTGGGCTATATACGGCGTTCTCACAACGGCAGACCACTGGGCTGGACCCATCTTGCGTCTTTTCCCGATGTATCGGATTGCCAAAATAGGCGTTCTTGTATGGGCGCAGCATGGCAAGTACAACGGAGCCGCATGGCTCTACGACACGTTTGTAAAGCCACTGTTGCCGCCACCCACACAACAATCACAAACACAAGCACAAGCACAGACACAATCAACGCCAGTTACCATGGTACTGCTATCTCGCAAGCATGCCGATCGACGAGCAGAGGCGTACTCTGGCGGAAGTCTGACCGCCGTGGACGAGATCAGCGATGTAGACACGTGCGATGCCGAATCCGACAAGCAGGACGACGACAGCGACTACGTTGTATCTCAGCCATTCTCGGCACTAGTAATGCCGTCAGTCTGGGACAGGCAGTCCGCCTGATATATTGCGTTTATCAATTGTTAAAAATTTTATCTGTGCAAAATTTCTAGTTGACGTTGGTCTTGCGACGCTTGCGGCTCTCGTTGAGAAGATCCGTCATCGCCTTAGTCTTCTTAAAGTTCGGGTTGTTGGGGTCGATAGCAAAGTTATGCGACTCAAACAGCGCGCCAAAGCGAGGATCCTTTGTGTCGAGACTAAAGTCATCCGCGTCTGCTGCATCGACATCCTTGCCATGCTTCTTGCTCTTCTTCTTTCCCTTTCTCTTCTCAGCCTTGATGATCTCGTCCATGTCAAAGTGCTTGCGGTCGCCGTCGGCACCGTCAAGCAGCAGCTCAAGCTCTGCACGCTGCTTGTCCTCCTGCGCGTGCCTCTGCTTGCGCTCGGACTTGGTTTCCTTCTTTTTGCCCTTTCCTTTGCCGTTCTTGGCGTCCTTCGCCGACTTTGGCGTGACAACGTTGCCATCCTCGTCGCTGTAGGTAAAGAACGGGTCGTTGGCTGTGTTGGCATCGAGTTCGTTGTCCGAGATGAGATTGTCGCTGTCGTCCGCCTGGGCTCGGCCCTTCTTTGACTCCTTCCTCTTCTCTTTGCGCTCCTGCTTCACACGGCGGAACCGCTCGATCGTGGTCTCGTTGGCACGTCTGTCAGCCTCCTCCTCGGCCTTCTTCTTCTCAGACATACGAGATGCTGCGGCTTCGCTCAAACCTGGAGTAAACGTGATTTCCATATCACCCATCATGTTGTCGTTATCGCTATCGCTGTCGTCCTCATCATCGCTGTCCTTGTCGCCGCCAGAAAGCAGAAGTGCGCGCTTTCGGGCAAGCTCAGCCTCGTCGTCGGACGAATCGTCTGAGGATGAGGCCAGCAGGTTGCTAAAGTCCATATTGTCAATCTCGTCCTGCGTAAATGCTTTGCGAGTGACCCGCGTGCGGCTAGGCTCATCGGCATCCCATGTCAGCTTGACATTTGAGTGCTGCATCGCCTGAGTAGCAAACTCGACGGGCTCGTACTTTTCGGGAATATGTGTCGCTTCTTCCTTGGGCTTATCTTCAAAGACCAGGTCGTCAGGAACAAATCTAAGATCAAAGCAGTTGGCACTGGCCTCGTACTCGGTTCCGTCGCACTGCTTGTAGATTGCAAACGCAGTCTCGACTGAGTCGCATTCGACAATAGCATAGTAGTACCGCAGACGCTCAAGCTCGTACTTGCGCAGGGCGATCTGGTTAAACTCTTCGTTGTCGGCAACCTGCTCCTTTATAAGATCAACGTCTGATTCGCTGTCGCTATCGCTGCCAGAGTCGACACTGTTGCCTTCCTCTTTGCTGCCACCGCTGCTGCTGCCCCTGCCCTTCTTCTTGGGCTGAGCAAAGATTGCAGTGGGCGGACCCTCGACTGACTCGCGAGACATACGCTCTTTGCCAAAATCCGATGGGAAAATCTTTACTGAGAGTACAGCGCCGCCGTCAGGCTTGAATCCGTTGAAAACTGCCAGCAGATCAATGGCACGCACATGATCCCAGTCCAGGTTTACGCAGGCAAATCGCCGCGTTTCCTCGCCGCGGGGGATATCGTCAGGGTCCTCGATAACGTCGCTGAATCCTCCGTCCTCTTCTCCGTTGACCTTGCCCCAGTCGACATCAGAAATGTCCGAATCGTCGTCGCTGTCAGAAGACTCGTCCGAGTTAACCCCTTGGCCTCGGGCACGATCGACTGCTGCTGCAATGTCATCTTCACCCTCGCTCTCCGAGTCTTCTTCAGGCTGCGAATCGCTATCCTCCTCTTCATCCTCGTCGCCAGACCCAGACTCCGAGTCTGACTCTGAGCCTGACTCTGAGCCGCTAAAGTCGTAGGTATTACGCAGGTAGTTCTCAGCCCGGTTGTCCTCCTGCAGGCGGCCGTAGCGATCGACTTTTGTGGTCTCGATGAAATCCTTGTCCTTGATCATGTGTGCAAAACGCTTGTCGACCTTGACCTTGGATTGGCTCTTCTTTGGTCGTATGAACCGCGGGTCCTGCTGAACATGCGAGAAGCGTGCATCCTGTGTCACCTTCCTGGCGGGCTCCCGTGCCGCGCTATCCTTCTTTGGTGCCATCTGTAGCAAATATCGATATTAGTATGTGCAAAATAAAGCCTTGAGCGAGAGTAGAGAAGGACAAGCGAGTGGTAAAAAAATTTGTTTTCTTGAATTTTTGAATAGCTGATAGATCAGATCAGATCACGCTGATTCATAAATGCTGCGGATTCCGAATGCTTTATTGAAGCTCAGATTAGTGTCATGTTACAGCGCATGCCGACGCATTTATCGAACCAGAGTTTGCAAAGCGACTTGCCCATAAAACTAGAGAAGTAGCATTTGACATACAAGAGCTGCATATCGTGTAACTGCGAAAACTGATTCTCAGGGTCACTCTATTTTCTTTCAGACAAGCAATGGTAAGTCGATGTTAACGCATTCCTATATCCAGTGTCTTAAACCCTTCCCAAGTTACTGACAGATATACACATACACGCTCGTGTAAATGTCATTTATATAATAACCTAATAGACACATACGATTTTGCTGCTGCAGCGCTCAGACTCAAAGGACACGCGAACCTACGAAAACTATGACTCGTCAGAAGAAGCGCTCGAAGGAATAATTCGGATGTTTGAGGCAAGACTCAAGGCTCTGTGTCCGACATCTCTTCATGTAAACTACAGCCTAGATGATCTGAATCGCTATATCGACAAGCATAACGAGTGCCACATACTTGTGCTCGATACAGGAAGCGGCTTATATACATCCCATGACACGGCCTGGATTAAGGACAGCATCCACAAACACCTGCAGAAGCTGTCTCAAAAGACGCAGACCGAGCATAAATGATTTCATTCCAAATATTTATATTTTCACGAAATGAGCATATATCAAACTGGCTAGCTACCAAAATCAGATAGAGGTGAAAAGAGTCCAGAGTCCCTTGAGATAGCCGACAATTTCGTTGGCGCCAAGCTTCGACTCGCCGTAGACACGGTCAACAAACGTGATTGGGACCTCGGCAACAGAGAAGTTGAACTGCTTGGCACGAACCATCATCTCCATCTGGAACACGTACCCCTTTGAAACCGTCGCGTTGATGATCTGGTGCAGCACATCCTTCTTGTACAGGCGGAACGAGCCAGTGAGATCCGACACGCCCGGGTTCAGAAGCAGGTCGGCGATAAAGTTGGCACCGCGACTAGTCAGCTTACGACGCAGATCCCAGCCATAGACACCGCCTCCGCTAGTGTAGCGCGTACCGGTGACAATATCGTAGTCGCGCTCCTTCTGCTTGCGAATAAACTGCGGTATGGCCTTTGGGTGGTGAGACATATCGGCATCCATGATAATGACAAAGTTGCCTGTTGCATTCTGGATTCCGTGGACGTAGGCAGTGCCGAGACCGAGCTTCCCTGCACGTGGGCGCAGGACAATGCGGTTCTCGCCATACACGTTCTGGAGCTGCTTGGCTATCTCGAGGGTACCATCGGGACTGTTGTCGTCGATAATAATAATCTCGTAGTCCAGGTTGTTCTCTGCAAAGGTCTTTGTCAGAAGCCAGACAATGATCGGAAGGTTGTCCCGCTCGTTGTAGGTCGGAAGGAGGACCGAGTACTTGTTGTGGCTGCTCGACATGTTCAAGTGGTTGCTGGAGGAGGACGTTGCGTACGGAAGGCCAGATGAGTGGAATTGACTACCCTTGGGCTTGGCAGATGAATACGAATCGGGCTCTGGAGTGATTGAGACGTGAAAGCGGGACATTAAGAGGCCTCGACGGGAAGTGGAGAAAGAAAAGAAAAAAGAAAGGAAGGCGTGAGATGGAGCTTGGAGAGGAAATTCGTAAACTGGAGACGAAGCAAGAAACCAGGGCCCGCTCGCTATTTAGCCAGCTGGCATCAAAAAGCAAACGGATGGTCTCACTTAGCCCCAATCTAATCAGCCTGATTAAATTTGATGGCAGAATGCCTTAAAGCGGGTGCGCTGATGACGTTTGTTCAGTGTGGCCAGTGGCACTTCTTGCTTTGCTCTACGCACAGCGAAAAAGAAAAAACATCTTAAACATTCACCTTACACAGTTATTAAAGCGTACTACCACAGGCTTCAAAAGGCTATTTTACTCAGACATGGCATGGTCGTGCTCGGGTAATACTAACGACGAGCTGGTTGCAAGGCTGACCGAAAAGCACATCATCAAGTCCGAGCCGGTTATCTCGGCGATGCGCGCGGTCGATCGAGGTCACTTCGTTGACTACCAGCCATACCAGGACTCACCCCAGACGATTGGATATGGCGCTACCATCTCAGCACCGCATATGCACGGGTATGCTCTAGAGAACTTGAAACCGTATCTCCAGTCTGGAATGAACGTACTGGATGTAGGGAGCGGATCTGGCTACCTCACGGCTTGTATGGCTGCAATGGTTGGCACCAGCGGTCGGGTAGTCGGGATTGATCATATCCCCGAGCTGGTTGATGCATCAAAGAAGGCGCTGGACAGACACTATCCCGAATGGCTAAAGAGCGGACGTATACGCATGATTGTCGGGGACGGACGCAAGGGGTATATGCCTGATGCTCCATACGATTGCATTCATGTAGGTGCAGCATCTCCTAGCAAACCACAGGAGCTGCTTGAACAGCTAAAATCACCTGGCCGTATGTTTGTTCCAGTTGGAACAAGCAGTCAGCGCATCATCGTTTACGACAAGGATGCCGACGGAAATATTTCGCAGGCACAAATCATGGGTGTTCTGTACGTTCCTCTGACCGACCCAGATTCACAGCGCACATCATAAACGATGACTATATATTTTGAGCTTTAAATAATAAACTTTATTTTTTGGAATATTTAGCACTCACATATTACAGCCAGTCTCCAAAAGAGAAACCATGATGGGCTTGATAACTGCATTATTTGTCTTAAAATTAACCCACTGGGTCTCAGAAGGAGCAAGCACAGATAAACGGACCGGGTCATGAACCAGCCAGGTGGTGATATATGCCAGAAAATATTATTTGGTCTTGCTGGGCGCTCCCAGCCGGCTCCGCCTAAAAATTCCATGGACTGGAAATCAGTAACCAGCTGTTCTGAATAGTCGTATCGGATTTTGGTTAGCACATGCGTAGTGCATATCCTAAAAAGGCATTTAAATTTAGTGAAGATTTGCAGCGAGCGGCCATTTGATTGCCCGGTTTTATCTTGCTGCTTTGAAGTTCGGAGGTTCGGTAGATTAGTAATTTTTTGCGCGACATTTGAAAACTCGCGTTTTGTGTTGGGGAATTGGAAGCGGGTCATAGAAAATGAAAGACGCTCTCAGGTGTTTCGCCAGCTAGCTTCTTCCTTGTTCTACGCTCTTGCAATTACTCTATAGGCAATACCAAACTCAAAAATGGCTCCTATCGGTACTCTTATTGGCCCCACGGTCAACACACGCAACTACAAGGTCCGCATTGTTGCCAAATATCTTGGCGTCAACATTGAGACTACACCCCAGTTTGAGCTCGGCGTTGACAACAAGACTCCTGAGTATATGGCCAAGTACCCCGCCGGCATGGCTCCCGCTTTCGAGACTGCCGATGGCTTTTCACTGACTCAATCAGCCGCTATTGCATACTACATTGCCTCCAAGAATGCAAGCAACACGGATTTTCTAGGACAGACGTCCGAGGAAACCGGCGAGATCCTGCAGTTTATTCTGTTATCGGAGACCGACTACGCACCCGCCATGACCGGTACTATTTATCCCCTGCTTGGTTTTATGCCTCTGATCAAGCCTGCCCGCCAGCAGGCTGAGCAGCAGCTTGTACGGTTCCTGGGTGTTCTGAATGCTCTACTTGTCGGCCGCACATTCCTTGTTGGTGAACGCCTCACCATTGCTGACGTCTTTGTTGCTTGTAACCTACTTTTGGTCTACAGAACCTATCTTGAGGAGGCTGACCGCAAGCAGTACCGCAACCTGACCCGCTACTTCAAGACCATGGTTGCCCAGCCCGCCTTCAAGGCCGTCATTGGCGATGTCGAGCTGTGCAAGGAGCGCATCAAGGCCAAGGCACCCGCCAAGAAGGAGAAGAAGGAGAAGAAGCCCGCCCAGGAGCCCAAGCCCAAGGCCGAGAAGCCCAAGCCCGCTGCTCCCGCTGCCGACGAGGCTGAGGAGGAGGCTGCGCCG